>VWYK01036320.1:26411-51681 GCA_013399775.1 Semnornis frantzii
CCCCGCCGACCCCTCCGTCACTTCCAGCCCTGCCGCGGGGCGCCGTCACCCCCGGAGTGGGTAGGGAAAACCTGAGGGCTACCGTGGGGGCTGGCGGGACCGCCCGGTGCCCGGTCCATCCCGTTTGGGAGGCATCGCCGAGCCCTGGGCAGCGCCGTAGAAACGGCATTCGTTTCCAGATGTGTGAACTCGGGGAGGTGGCGTTTTAGACACCTCCACGTCCCCTCCCGTGTCCCGCATTTTTCCATTCCTTCCTCACTGGGATTGAAATGCAGAAAACATCCCCATCCTGTCTTTCCCGGGAGTGCATGGCGGAGGGCACCGCCGCTCTCATACGATCGTCTCCTAGAAGCAGCAGGCGGAAAGGCGCGGTGCCGGTCCATGCCCCGCAGCCCCGGGCAAGCCCCGCAGCCGCCTTGGGCTGGCCGGGAGTGTGGAGCGGCCCCACGGGAGGCGGCGGTGGCACCGGGGCTCATCTGGTGCGGACGGAGGGGCCGGCCGGGACGGCTGCCCGCCCGGGCGCCCCTGCGTGCGGTGCTGTTGGCCGCATTATGCTTCCAGGAGCCTTGTAGGTTTCGGTATATTCATTCTCGTACAATGGGATTAAACACTAACCGTTATCATCCAAATTAACCAAACTCTGAATAGCAAATACGAGGGCTTTTATTTCTCTTCTCCTCTTTTGCTCCACTGGCGGAGTTGGAGTTGATCCTCTTACTGTCTGTGTTAACCGCCAGCTGCAGGCACCTGCGAGGCAACTTTTTTACACGAGAGAAGTTGTTTATTTTCTCGCTGGCGGCTCCCGCATTGCCTCCCTGCGGGCCAAGCCGCTGGCCGGGACAAGCAGGGGTAGAGGCGAGCCGAGGCAGCGGCGGGGGGACGCAGGGAGGCCGCGGAGTCCTGGCGTGTGCTGCCGCCTCGTCCTCGGAGTCTTTCGGTGAGGCTGAGGCAGAGGGGCATCACTCGGCTGCCACGGGCGGGTTTGCTGCCTCGTAGCGAAGCCAGGAGAAGCTTTTTTTTTTTTTGTCCCCATGAACGCTTGCTCAATATTCCTGCAGAAACGCTGGCAGGGTTCTTTGCCAACCCAAGGCGGGCACCCGCCTCTCCATCTCCCAACACCAGTTTTGTGCTCTGGCCCAGCTTCCTGGCCCGGGCGAGCGGCTACCGAGAAGCCCGGGACGCGGGAGCGGTGCGCTGCTGGTGCTCAGCTATTGTGGGAGCGGCAGCTGCAGCTGGGTGGTTCTTAGCATTTTGGTAGTGTTTGGCCCCTCTCTTGCTGGCACCGAAATGCCGTGCCCTGTCCAGCTACAGGTTCTGCTGGGGGCAGTCTTCTGGGATGTGTCAAGCTGCTTTAAAGTGGCACCTGATTTTGCCTTGCTATGAAAGCAGCTCGTCTCCCTGCTTTTTTTTCTCTACTCTTCTGAATCTAAAGGGTTTTATGCCTTTACTTTACTAAGTCGACGAAGCCTCAGATATTAGGCTTCCAAATCTTTGGCATTGTGCGCACTCAAGAAGCCAATGAGTAAGTCTCCTCTTATGGAAGGTGCTGTCCATATAACTGGTGAATTGAGTGCAGAAAGTCAAGTGTTGCAGCAAAACTAGGGGTGCAGTTTGTCTACTGCATGATGGTCTGGTTCATTGCTCCCCAAAGAGGTACTGAGGTCCTCTCTTGTATAGAAAAGGGTATAGGAAAGGCAGTCATGCTCCTAGATGATCTCAGAGCAGGTAGTGAATGAGAGAATGCAAAAGATGCAACAGGTCCTACTTTTAGGAGGAGGCAGCTTTATTAACTGGCAATCTCAGAAGAAGCAATGATCTTCAGATCATTGAGAGAAGACATTTAATCTAGTAGTTCAACCCTCAGGTGTACATACAGTGGTTCTGATGCTGTACTGGCTTTTGCTGTGAGTGTATTTACTCTTGCACTCTTGGTGAGGCTAGGGCAGGCTAGCAAGTTTATAGTAAGAGTTTCAATCTTTTCATAGCTAATGCTCTTTGCCTTCAGGTCTAGGGCTGCTTGTTTGTCACTGTGTTCCCCAGCTGCAGAGGCACCTCTTACCTCGATGATACTGTTGCTTCCAGCTAAGGGTCCACCTCAGTGTCTTCCTCCTCTGTCCCAGTGGAAGGACCACACGCCTCTATATTGCTCACTTGCCACGAATTGTGGCACAAGCAGATGGGATGTGATAACATGACAGGACTTACGGCTCCATCCCAAGGTTGTCTTTAACAAAAAAAAAAAACCAAACTCCATTCATAGTCATGACTCTCATATTGTTGGGTTGGTTACAAGATGCTCTGCTCAAAGGCCAAGAGTGCTCTAGGAATTGCTTTTGTACTTCTGCATATGATGATGTTCTTCTTATGTTGCAACATACAGCAATGCCCATAAATTAAACTGTGATCCTAAAAACTCTCAAACTTTGATCCTTACCTTAGGAAGTTGTGAAGTATCTGTTGGTGTTTCTGGTAGCAGGTAGGACTTCCAAGTCAATAGTGCCCCTGTGTGCTGCTGTGCACTTGTGCACCTCTGAAGAGGCACATTTCATTGTAATTATGTTTTGTAGTGTGATTTCAATCTAATACACTTTGTTCTTCAAGATTAGAAGCCTTTTATAAGTGTAAAAACTGATCCGTTTTGCTTTCAGGTGCTCTGGTTTGTGTGAACATCAGTTAGAATGTTGCTGTGTTCATAAAGGCTCACTTTCCATAATTTTACACCTTTTCAGCCTTACATTTGAACACATGTTGGAATCTGGAGTCTATGCGTCAGCCTCTGCACCATTACACTGTAGATGACTGCCAACAGGAGAGGAAGATTAAAAATGGGACACTTGAAAAAGGTCCCACTTTATTTATTTAAGGACTTAAAAGATGTTTTAGTGGACGAACAGAATACCTGAAAATGCCTAAACCTACCCACTCAGCAACATGACTTAGTCATTCCCAAAACAGTCCACCCCCAAGATCGCAAAGAGATGTCTGCTGCCTTGCCTTCAGTCTCGTTCTTTTGCCACTGAGCTGATGATGGTCTTTTATTTACCATCCTTCTGGAGTAGTCCTGTTTGGCAGTCTGACTAGCAGGGTACCTCCTATCATAAAAAGTTAGAAAAGAGAAATGCTACATGGCACCTGTGAAAACTAGGACTTCAAAAGGTAACGATGTTTGGAAGGTAATGACATTTGGAGTACAGATTAGTTGCAAGTCATTCTCTCACATATGTTCTTGTAGTTCACAGCAACTCCTTTGCTGCCTTTTTTTTTTTTTGTCAGGTATAAAATTTCAGGCTTATATGTAGGATATTCACTGATTGGAATCAGGTGTAGTTATTATCTGTTACATTCATTTACAGAAGCAGATGTACATTGACAGAAGACCTGCCACAGCTTTTACCTGTCAGATGTTTGTATAGGTATTACAACACTTAAGACCATGTGCTATGTGTTCCTACAAGGTGAGTCCCTCAAAGCTACAAACGGATATTCACAGCTTTCCTGATGACAGGTTTTTTCTTAGCTACTTCACTGTTGAGACAGGATGCTTTGCTGTTTAAATGGCAGCCCATCAAAGTGAGAATGGAATACTAAAATTGATTTCAGCAGGATTTAGGAATCTTCGTTGAGGTGTACATTAGATTGCTTGTGACGGAGGTGGTATAAATAGCTAACCAGCTGACTGCCTGATGTGAATAAACCATTGGCTGAGACTACAGGGCCTCTTTCTGCAATGACAAATATAATGATGATAAAGTATCTACCTCCTCCTCTCCAGTCTTAGGCTGCAAAGAAAAAAGCTTTCCCTCAGTGTGGCTTCACAGAGGAGAAGCCATGCTTGATGCACTCAATAACCCTCTACGATGAAGTTGCTGGCCTCATTTATGAAAGGGCAGTAGATACTGTCTAGCTCAACTTTAACAAGGCTTTTGGTACTGTCTCCTGTAATACCTTCACAGATTGTTGATGTCGTGTGGGCTGGATGAGCAGACAGTGAGGTGTGCTGAAAACTGGTTGAACTGCCAAGCTCAGAGGGGGATGATCAGTGTTATGAAGACTAGTGTTTTGTCACTAGCAGTGTACCCCAGGAGTTGATAATGGATCCGGTCCTGTTCAGTATCTTTGTTAATAAGCTGATTGATAGAGCAGAACATACCCTCAGCAAGTTTGCAGATAGCACTAGGAGGAATAGCCATGCTGCCATCCACATGAACTTTGACAGGCTGTAGAATTGGACTGACAGGGACCTCATGAAGGTGAAATGCAAATTTCTCTACTTGGGGGTTAATTACCCCATAGACCAGCACATGCTGGGTGATGACCATCTGGAAAGCAGCTCATCAGAGAATAACCTGGGGTCTTGGTGGACTCCAAGTTGAACATAAGCCAGCAAAAGTGCCCTTGCTGAAAACAGAAGGCTAATGGTATCCTGGGCTGCATCAGGAAGAATGTTGCCAGCAGGTCAAGGGAGGTCTATCCCCTCTACTCACTACTGGGTAGCCCAAATCTGGAGTGCTGGGCCCAGTTTTGGGCTTCTCTGTACAAAACAGAAATGGATTGTCTCATAGTGGAAAGAGTCCAACAAAGGGCCACAAAGATAATTGCAGGACTGAAGTATCTCGCCTATGAGGAAAGGCTGAGAGAGCTGGGACCATTCAGCTTGGAAAAGAACAAGCTCAAGCATCTTATCAGTTGTGTATCAATACCTGTAGAGAAGGCGCAAAGAAGATGGAGCCAGTGACAGGACAGGAGGCAATGGGCACAAACTGAAACAAAAGAGTTTTTGTTTAAACAAGGAAAAAGCTTCTCTGCCATGAGGCTGGTCAGTTACTGGAACAAATTGCCCAGAGAGGTCTCCATCCTGGATATACTAAAAAGCGTACGTGGTCCCGAGCAACTGGCTCTAGGTGACGCTGCTTGAGCATGCAGGTTGTATCAGGGACCTCCAGAAGTCCCTGCCAACCTCAGCCACCCTGTGATTCAGTAATTGAGCTGCCTATGTGAACGTTTAATTCCAACGTAATTCAGTCCTAGTTCGATTTGACATAAAGGAAACGTATTATAATCTTTTAAGGTACAGAGCAGATTCGGCTCTTTGACTCTAAATAGGATGAGATTCATTTAGATTCAGGGCTTCTACACCTGTGTAAGGCAGAAGAAACGGGAGAGAGGAGCAGCCTTTCTGTGTATTGTACTTCATCTCCTGTTGCATTGCAACGGGACTCATTAAAGACTCATTAACGTCCATTGTACTTATGACTGCTTTGTAAACAATGCTAATTCAGTAGGACTTCGAGCCTAATTCCCTCTAGACTCTTTTGTAACTCCTACTCATGATTTTTTTTCTAGCTGAAGTGGAAAAAGAGACCCCTGTGAGAGATCTGTGGAGTTTGCAAAGCCTACTAATTTAGTAATGCCATAGTTCAAGAATGTTATTATTGTGAACTCTCAGTACTGACCTTAATGCATGGGCTAGGAACTTCTTTTCAGCGGTGTTGAAACCTTTGGGCCAGTTAAGTTTAGCTCTAATTTCCTGAGGCTGAGCAGACCAAATGCTACTCCCTGTTACATTGGCTTCCAGGGAAGTATTTCTGAAACGTGCCCTTGTTGCTGAGAGATTTACAGTGTTGGGATTGCATTATGGACAAGTTGTACCCAGCTTTTTAGTTCTAAATATTTGGCTCGTAAGTCATGGCACAAAGAAACATAGAAAAAGAGTCTCAGTGGTGGGAAGCACTCCTTTTCCCCCCCCCTCTTCTGTAGAAACAGTAAGGTGGTATCAGTGGTCTTGCATGTTACACTGATGGTTAGTTATTGTGAGGTTTATGAAGTATTGGCTTATCTATTCAAAAAGGGAAGAGAAAGACCAGAAGGCAATGTCTGGGACATGCAGCTGAGAGGCACTGTTTTGTTAGCCGCTGGAAAAAGGTGCGTTTCAAGAGTTAAAGGCCTTCCACTGCCGAGTTTTCGTTCTGTGAAAGTCTTGCATTTCTTGCTGAGCTCTGAAAAATGTCCCACTTCTGCCTGGGTTACTTGTCACCAGGATCTTTTAAAAATAGCTTCATGTGGAGGGACACTACCACGCGTAGCAAACGGAGAAGTTTGTTAACCGCCTTCCAACACGCGAGCGCCTCCGCGGGGAAACCTGTTCCGCCCTCCTTCAGCCTTGCGGGGAACTGGGCACATTAAGGGTTGCCTGCTGCCCTCTCGTGGTCGTCACCAGCAGCTAAGGCTTCTACCTCCCTTTTGATCAGCTTGGTGAAAATTAATGTAGTGTCTGATTAGATGCATGAAATTTTGTGTTATGAAGCACCGCTAGACTTACACCAGGTGACAGTATGGACTGTTCCCCAGTATGAGCACCAGCTGATACCTCTTTAAAAATAAAATTAGTGCCACTCAAGCATGCAATTAGGCATCACCTAACATTTCTTTCCAGTCCTTTTCAAATTGATATATCTTGCTTTGAATAAGCTTACTGATAGATGTGTTCCTTAAATTAAAACAATTCAACACCTTAAATATTGCCTTTTAATAATAAGCAAGTAATCCTTTCAAAATGGTAATAACAATATTGATAACAACAATGCTAATAATAATTACTGTTGAGAAATGTCATAGCAAATTAATCGTTGAGAAACACATTATATGGTTCAAATACTAGTTAAGTAGTAAGACTTGTGCTTTTTTGCTCAGGTTATTGATTCAAAATGCTAGGCTCCCTGACTAAATTTTCAAGTTTTATCCCAGGCAAGTGCTGCCCTAGCAGGGCTCTTCTGTTGGCATTAGAGGGCAGTCTTGAGGATTTGAGTTTCAGTCTGGCTAGAATCTAGTTTAAAGCAGGTTAGCTTGTAGCTATTTTTGCTCTGTCACCCAGGCTAAATACAGTAAAATCAATTAAGAAAAACTGTCTCATTAAGTCTAACTCCTAGCTGTGCTGCTCATCAGTGAACATCAACAAACACAAGTTAGGTACAGCTGAGTAGTTCTGCAGATAGAATGGCCGTAATTATGAGATCCTCAAAACAAGGATTGTGTTCATCTACTGGCCTATGCAATACACACTCGAGCAAAGAAAGTCACCTTTACTTTTACTCTGGAAGATTAATGGAATGGTTAATAGTTTTCACTTGTTTTCAGCAGCACAACTTAGTGAAATGAATGTGCTTAAATTCTCTGCAGAGTTACACAGACCACTTCAGGTTTTGATTCAGGAACCATCACACATATGAACAGTGCAGCTTGTTTGCTCTGTAACACCTTTTGTGCTTCCGCTGATAGGCCAATGAAAGCTGGTTACCATCATCTTTAGATACAACATCTTTATGTTTCACCGCTTCTCCTTCAGAATTATATAGGACAAAGGTTACAAAAAGTCTTGGCATCTGCCATATGATGTGGGAGGAAATCATCATCAGCTGAGCCTCTTGTGTAATCTGCTCATATTTTGGGAGATCTGTTTGGGTAATAAAATATTCATTTTGTATACTGATCAGACTACTTCCTATAGAGTAAAAAGTGCTTGTATAAAAATGTCTTTGAGATAACTTTATAAAATTGAACCTTACAGAAGTGTGAGAATAATTTCCAAAGTCCAGATTTGCGTGATTTGTAAGGAAATGTTCTGGAGTAAATAGAAAGCAAATGATTTTTCATGAACATGAGATGTCAGAGGATAGTGATTCACCATTCTGCTGAGGGAAGGGGGAGAATGAAAAAAAAATATGAAAAAATATGGTAGAAAAAAATGGTAATCCAGGGGAGAGCATATTTCAGATCCTGAATCACTTCTATGTAAACCATGCTGACATCTACTCTGTTTTTTGAGGATTGTTCCAAATTCAAAATCACTTGTCTCGAAGTGCTCTTGAATGGTCCTAAAAATAGCTTGGTACTGGAGATGTCAATTTTTCCAGTAATTTCTCTAAGATGTCAGTTATATTATCTGCTATGAGAAGTGATGCTCTACATTAATCTCCTTGGGAAGACGATGTTTGTCTGCTGCAATACAGTAGTCGAGAAAACTGCATCTTCTCTGTTTCTATGATTTTCAGTGTGTTGTGGCTATCTTTGAAGAAAGAAGATGGCTGACAACTGTAGAGCTAGGAAGGTCTCATGTTCCCTAACCTGACAGCTGGACCATTCATAAAGGCGAACAGGGATCTTGCCAAGTGCTGTGCCAACAGAGCAGATTTTTCCAGGTAATTGGGTAATGCAGCAGCATTAGGGTGGTTTCCTATAATCTTCCTAAACCTGAGTCAGGCTGATTTTCCCTCCTGGTCCCATGGTGGCCTTCTTACCATGCTGCTGTGTAGATCTGTGGAGCAGGAATCTGATAAGAGTTTTCCCCACTCTTATCAGAGTCATACCCATTCCAGCAAAAGCCAGGAATCTGGAAAAACCTGATTTCCACTAAAACCAGCCCATGGCAATGCCTTTTGATACTAGACAGGTATCTATAGGAGTGCTACATCTGAAATGTGAAAATCCTGGTCACCTTGAACAAATAGCTGCTCTAGTCGGTCAGCCTGTGGTATGTGTAACAGCTCTGAAAGCAACTGGGAAATCTGCAGGAGAATTGTCCCAAACTATTGGAAACCTAACAAATGGCAGCTCAAGGAAGCAATAGCTCACACACTTGCAGGTGTTTGTTGTACAAATCAAATGTATAGGACTAGCGTACTGCACTTTGACTGAATGTCTACCGCCACCTAAAACCACATAGTGGAAGTAGAGAAAGAGCTAATTCCAGAGAGCAGGATCCTAGCAGTGTTCTCCAGTTCTCCAGCTGACCTGTTACTCCCTTTGGAGACCATAGTCTGTGAACCCTGTGTTTCTTCAGGCTGTCCTTGGACAGTCTTCTCTCTGCCATGCACCACTCGGGAAGAGGGAATCCTATAATAATGAAAAAGTGGTAAAAATTCATTGACTTTAATCCTTGCACTTGAACAGTCACAAGGCATCCCTTCTGCCTAGTTTGACAACTGGCAATGCTGGGTGAGGAAATCGAGTGAGGAAGGAGTCGTGTCACAGAAGATCTGATTTACAGGGCTGGGCTGGGTTGCACAAACTCCTACTCAACCGCGGAGGCTTGTCGGAGTCACCAGCAGCTTGCCCCACTGCTCCTCAGGCTCCTCTGCTCACTTAATTGAATAACAAGGGAGAAAGGTGGTGAGAGATACAAATTATAGCTGAGAGAGTAGTTGATGTTTAAACAGTGAAAACTCTTCTCTTGTGCCTGCTGCTGTGAATAGGGCTGTCTAATAGGTGTTTGGATGCAGATGGTGAACTTGCTGGTCTTCTTGGTAGATGCCAGCTGCCTGCTAGCTTCTCTTAGCACAGATTCCCAGTCTGAGGAAGCTACCACAGTACTGCAGATCAGCAGAGAGGAAATACTGGGTTTTATGGGCGCAGTAAAAAGGCAGACAAGGAAATGTTAACTATTTTATACTGATGGAGTAAAAGCTGTGTTTAGCACTGTTCACAGGTAAATAGGATACCCAGTGACACGCATGAAAGAGTAAAAAGTAGGCTGGGAAGGGAAGATCACCAGGTTCCTAAAAAGTCTGTTTTCCCAGCATCTTTCTGCCACTTTCTATTCCCTTTCTGTCCTCTCTTGTGTGCTTTGGAATCCCACACACACACACTTCTTCATACTCTCATCCATGGCTGGGATGCACCCAAGCAGTCTTTTACCTATTGTTACTTCACCTTTTTTCTATGGAGGTGGGAGCTGATCGCATGTTCACAACTCTGTGTTGAACTGTGATCAAAACCCTACAGCACACAGGTATTTGTTCGACAATCAGGGATGCAAGCTGCTAAAAATTTATATTGCAGAAAGGGTTTATTCATTCAGCATGCCCTTTTGCAGATTCTTTTTTGCATCAAGTGTTAACCTGTTCTGTGTGAGGAGAAATTGTTTTGAGATAATGATGGGAAAAACGTAGGCAGCTGTCTGCTGAAGTGCAAATGCACAGTGAAGGGCACTGGCAAGCAGCACAGGCAGTGCTGAGAGAGACGCATTTCAGTGCATTTGCTGCATAAAACAAGAGCACTGCTTGCAGGTTCAATTCTCATCTTACTCCCCATGCATCAATATAAAGTCAGCTGCAAAATCAAGAGAAATTGACCTAAAATTAGGAGTGATTTTAACCTAAAGTAATGATGGCATATTTTTCCTTTTTGAAATATTTCTGCAGTTTTTCTTTTAGCTGAAAGCTAAAAGTGTTATTGAAACTGCAACTGAAGTTAGGAGAGCACATGGTTGTTATTGTTGTTGTTGTAATTGTTATTATTATTTTAATATTGGTACCTCCATCCTTAATAAAAGTGTCTTTATTTTAAATGTAATCTTAGTCAGAGGACATTCTTCTGCAGGATGAGGAGTCTGTCAGGAAATATGTTGATGAACTAGTAAATGGATGAACATCAAGGTGCTATGAAGCAGGTTTAAACACCTAGGATATTAATTTTATATGGCCATCAAGGAAAAAATCTGTACTATCTTCTTGGCCATTGTGACTGTAGTTGGAGGCAGAAGAAGTGGGTCCAGGATGTACATGAGAGGCTAGATGGACAGGACTGTGCTTGATGGCACCTGGAATAGGGTAATTTAATTCTAAATTACAACTGTGTGATTTTCATTAAGCAGTGATTTTCATGCACAGTTTTGTAAGTCCCTGCATTTTTCTGTTACTTGGATCCTCACCTAACCGTGGCCTGTGGATATTTCCCTTTTTATATGATAAACATAAATTCTATCTTTCCAATATACTATATGTGTAGACTAAATACACTGACCAAGTCATTCTGCTACTGGTGTTAGCATTGGAGCCTTTAGGTGTATTTTGATGATGGTTGACAGGAATCCTTTACTGTGACCAACCATATTGGTCATTTAAAAGCTATATACCAGCTGCCTTTCCAGAAGTAGACTCAACATGCATTGTGTGATAAATGTATCGGAGGGGGCAACCCTGCTGTTGTATTTTCAAGCAGGATTTCTGGTTCTTTATATATAGTCTTCATTATTCTTTCTGCATGGGCTGGCATTGCTGCTGCTTGCCTCTGGGTATTTTTCAGACCATTCCCAGTCTGTTGCAGAGATGGTCTTGCAAATCACCCTAGTCATGGCATTCACTTTTACAATGTAAATGTAAGTGTATTTATTAGTATATGATTATTTTAGAGTTTCTCTGTGTGTGGATGTTTCCTGGGTACCCCTCTGCTAACTACAGAGGAGTATTCAGGCTTGGCAGCTGACAGAGCAGGTGCTGACAAAGAACTATAAGTTTTCTATGGTGCAGGACATTGAGCAGGAGGAGAAAAGGGGCCATGGCTACAGTCGCTGTCAGTCCTGGCTGTTATCTTTCAGAGCAAAACTGATTTTATTTCACAGTTACTGTGCCTTTTAACTCCAAAACAACCCACGTGAATCTATTTGAGTCATTCCATTGGCACTAGAGGGCATTAAATTACATCTCTGATGGCACTGAAAGCCTCTGTTTTCCCTAGTTGGTGGTTTCAGCCAATTTAATGTTTTTCTTTACACTTGCATGTTTATCTTCTTGACATTCTAAACACAGAGGTGAAACACTGAAGTGTCAGTAGAAATTTCCTCTGTTAATGGTGATACTGATTTTAGCACAGAACAAACATTTCTGAACAAGGGTGTGGTTTTTTCCAGGTATATCTGGAATCAACAGATCACCTCCGAAGCTGAGTTGCTTCTGAACTTAGTGAATTTACATTAGGGATAAATTTGAGCAAAACTTTCTGACCAGATCTGCACTGGTCATTAACCTCAGTGTTACAATAACTCTAAAATAGATCTTGAAGATCTGTTTGGTAACAGCTCTTCTTTGTTCACAGCTACTGAGTACACAACAGACTACTAGAGCCACAAAACTATCTTCTAATGCTGGAGTTCAAACACAAGCAATTGTCAAACAGGTGCCAGAAGTAGAAAGCTCTGTAAGGGGTCCAAAAGCCTGGGAATGTGTACACAGCATGGTGCAGGGAGCCCACAGCTAGCACCGGCTGGAGTATACACTCCCCAGTGCTGTATGGGGGTACCTCCTTGAGGCGGCAGAGCCTGTTAGCCAGGTCGGGTATCTCACTATCTTGCTATGTGGCACATTTGAGACATACTTGGGAACATTTAACTTTGTACTCCTTATGGGGACGGCAATGCAAAAGACCAGCTTGTGGTCTTTTAGAAACATCACTGCAAATATTCAGCTGCTTTTTTGCTTTTTGAAAAGTTATTGGAGCCCTGAAAAGAAAAGAAGCAGCAGCTTTCATTCCTCACTTTTTACAGACAATCTTCACTGAAAGCTGTCTTGTTCATCAAACCGTGGGACTTAGCTTCTCTCTCACTGAAAGCACGTTTTAAAATGTGCCACTGTTGTGTTATTAGGCAGTTGGAGAGAGAGAAAAAGTGTGGCCTCAGGTGAAACAAGTAAGGGTAGAAGGAGGAAGACATTAAAAGAAAATTTAGGAAGCAAACTGGAGTGTTGTTGTTCGTTCAATCTGCTGTACTAAGGCATCATCTTTCAAAGAATCTGCATAAACAGAGTAATTGTTACACATCCTGGGCAGGAAGCTCAAGGGAGCACTGTAGGGAATTGTCCAAGCCTGGTAAAAGGGAGAAGTAAATTGCTTAATAAGCAATTCTCTATTTGTAATCCTTTTAAAACTTCACCCTAATCACTGAGCCTTAACAGCAGTGGCTGTGATAGCAGAAGTCATATATTTTTTTTTCAAGTCAGACAGTTCTTTCTCTTTTCCTGAGAACTTAATTTTCCAGTACTATTTTGGGAGTTCTGGTGCCTTTATTTAGCAATGTAAATTTTAATCTCCAGACACATGAGAGTGTCTTTTGTAATACCCTTGCTGAAGGGGAATTGCCAGTATTCAGTATGCATGAGATGTACTGAGTTTAAGATTTTTTAGAAATTCAAAAACACACAACCCCAGGTACTTGTTTAAATATTTTGCTAAATAAGACTGCGTCAAGACTGTTTCTTTTCCAGTGGAATTTGTACTCTTAAATCAGTGTGAAAGGTTTCTCAGTGAAGTGCTTAACTCGATAAGCAAATGGTCAAACAGCTAAATAAGCTGTTACTGAGGTGTTTTTATTTTCCTGTGATTCTTGGAAAAGAACGTGCACGAAAGGTGATACAATCTGACCTCTAAACATGCTGTGAAGATTGGTAAACAATCCATGGTATCTCCCACAAAATGAAGAAAGCTCTTTCAACAGATATAGGCTTGTTGCAGCAATACTAGGCATAGAATAAACAGTGGGTTTGAGGTTTTTCCACTATTTGACCTATTTTTTACTGTCCTTTTGGTAGAAAATCATGTTTTCTCTATCTGATGTTTTGGTATCTGTGGGCCATATTTGAAAAGAAGCTTTAAGCCTCGCCTCAGGTGTCCCACTGGAGAAGAATGGTTCTGACCTTTCACTTAATCACAGTGATTGCCTGCACAGTGCTTCGAGGTAACTTACAGCCCTCGAAATAGGATCCAGAGTTGAGATACTTCTGCACCACAGCCCAGTGTTTACACTCACCAGCAACATAAGAGACCTTCCTTCTGATACCAATGCATCAGTACCTGCTTTCTTTTGGGTGGATTTTCCTGTGTATTTCTTTTGTTTTCTTTGTTGGGTGTGCTTACTTCTATAGCTCCATCAGTGCTGCTTTCCAGCTGAAGCATTTCACTGAGGTTTTTCAAGTTCTGCACAGCTGCCATTCATCTTTGCTAATGCATCATGCTAGGAGTTAGCCTCCTGGTGCCTTCAGATGAAGCCTGGTTTAATTCTGAGAGTTCTTAAAATCCATAATAAAACCCCTCAAAATGCTGGCATGCTATGAGATTTGATGACTTTCTTCAGGGTTTGGTTCAGAGTAAATTTTACAGCTGCAGTTCACAGTCCATGGGAGACCAAACAGTGTGTATTTGACTTGGATTGACCTGTCAGCTAAGTTCTGGTCTTTGCCCTTCACTGATCTTTTGTTCTGCATGTTATACAAAATCACAAATCATTTATTTGGGAATTAAATCAGGTTTTTTCAAGTGAACAGGGAAGAGGGAGGCCCTTTCAGCAATTGCTTGGTGTGCCAAGGGCTCAAGATACTGACATGTGAAGTATGGAAAAAAAATTATAGAGTATTCTCTGATTTCTTGTAGACTTTGGCACTACTCTCCTCCACCTGTCTCTTATTCACATCTGCTTTCATCTGGTACATCCCCTCTGCTTGCGGTATCAGAGTACTGTCATGTGCTGTTCAGTTGCTGTGTCAGTGTGATGGGGGTGCCTTTCTTTGGCTGGTAAATTTTCTTTGCTTTGTCCCAAGTTAATTCTGAATCTCCCTGTAGCATCTTTCTAAACATATTCTTGTCTCGGGTCTGAATCATGTCTCTTGTTAGAGGTTGCCTGAGCTTCTCAAAGATAGCTCCTTACCTTCCACTAGTCACAGATGTTCTTTCTGTCTCAGCTCCACCTGCACAGCACTGTAGTCTGGGCTAGTTTTACAGCAGCCTAATAAAGACCTGTTTCCCTACAAGAGTGACTTGCTTTTGCCTCCTCACTCTGCACATGGGCAGTCCAGTGAGGACTAGAGAAAAGAATGGAGGTATGATGGTTCAAGAGGAACTGAGCTGTGAAGAAATTGTGGCTGAATTGGTGCATTTTTATTTTGTATATGGTGAGCTGGCCTGGAAGACACTGCTGGAACTCCTAGATGTTTTTTGTGAGGCAGCATATTTTATTCAGGAGGCCCTCAAGGAGCAAACCTGCATTATTTTGACATTTCATGACTGAAAATGAATAGTGATCTACCCACAATCATATCTCCTTATTCTCTTTCTCCCGTGCTTCAGGTAGATCTTTTCTCTTTTGCAGATGTGAAAAGAAAGGAGAATACTATCCCAAAAGGCAGTGTAAATGTAATGTTCTGAGGAGTTACTTGAGGTGGCATGCCTAGAAGTATTGCCAGTTCAGGATTTTCTGCTAGGTGTTTCTTTTGATCTATGCCTTGCAGCTGAAGCCTTTGCATTGCAACTGAAGACTTTCCTGGTAAGAAAGGTGTGGTGATCTTTAGATCAGTTTGTTTACTTGCTTTTAAAGTAGCTTTTAAGCTAGGTACTTAGCCCTCTGCCCTTACTCAAGAGAGTCTGTCATTGAAATCAGGTGTTTTAGCTGAATACTTATTACCATGATTGAGTCAGTCTGAATTTTGCATTTTTAGATAAAATAGAAGCATTTTAACCAGAAAATATGAGATTTTAGGAACAGGTGGATATTTTTAAACCTTAAATGTGTTTAAGAAGAAAATAGTTTAAAACACCATCATGCTATGATGCTAAACCAGCTTCTGGGCACCTCTGCTTGCATACTCTCCTGCAAACATGTGAACTTCTGTTTTATATGGAATGGTAGCATTGTTTACAGATGTTTTAAAAATAATACAAGACAAATAAGCTTTACAAGCAGTAGATATGTATGCTGAATTTCATAAGGATAATTGAATTAAAATTGTATAAGTCAGCACGACATGCACGGTTTTCCTCAGTGACACATCGAGAACATTTTTTGGCTTGGGATAAAGTCTGTTAGAAGGATTTCAGTGAGACCAAAGAGTCACTTTAGCTGCCAAACAGCTGTATGAGGTTCCTCCATTGTTTGACTGGATTGTGTAAACCCAGTCTGATCTGGTTAGCCTTTAGATATATGGCCCCACTTAGAAAATATTATATGTATAATTGTATTTACATGGGCCCTTGGCCAATGGTGAGAGGCATGGGCAAGTTAGCATGTTGAAATGTGCAGATGTGAGTATTAATGAGCAAGAACATTAATGTTTCTGTGTGTTTTTTAGTAAAAACTGTGCTTGTCGTATTCTCCATTTGTTCATTATTTTAGTGAATGTAGAATCACTTAATAGCCTTCTGTGCAGGCTATACCATTACTGTGAAAATGAAAGTTGGTTTTTGTAACCCTCTCCCTTCTTTGTTAGATTATCTCTTGCCTCAGTGATCTTCTCCCAAATAACCTCTAATCATCAGTACCAATGGGAGCAAAGCAATCCTATTTCATCCCCTCAGGGCACCTCAGCATTTGTGAATGGTTAACTCTGATCTCAGATAACTGGGAAGCCCAAGCCAATGGCATTATTTTAACCTTTTACCTATATAACTTTTCCCATAACAACTGCAGTTCCCTCCGCTCTCTCTACCTTGTAAGCTAAGCAAAATCTTGAGGTGCATTCCCAAAATGCAAACCACTTCTCACACGCAAGGGACATGCACTCGTTACCGGGCAGAATACTCATTCCACGCATTATTCTGCAGTTATTGCTGCTTAAGAGACTGCGGAGATGACCTCTTTAAGTAGTTTTGTGGTTTATGGATGGGTGCATATTGCTCCAACATGCAGTGTCACAATGGGGTTGACAAAGCCAGTCTGAGAGTATGGTCCCGAATTGCTACAGCAGTCTGACGAAATGCTGTGGAAAAAGCAGTTTTGCAAGTCAGGCAAAGGTGAGCTGCAGGCATGTCACTGGGAGTGTGGGGAGGACGAGTCTGGGCCCCAGAAAAGTCAATCTGCCGAAGCCTCAGAAGGCATAAAGGTCATAAAGTCTGTGGCAAGTGTGAGAAGCTATGCCCTGCCGCTCTTGCCTGTGGTACTGCTGACCCTGAAAAAGGAGGCCAGCTCAGCCTGGCTGTGCAGATTTAATGTGATCTGCACAGGATGCACCTTAGATGACACTTTCTGGTTGATGTGTTTAAAATACAGCTTGCATCCACACCAGGCTTTGTCAACTTGACCTTATCTTCTCACAGAAACTCTGGATAGTTGTGGGAAAGACACCTGGAATATGTTGACTGCTGCACACACAGGCCACAGGGATATGGCCATAGGGTTTTCAGGGGTATTTCCCAGATTCTCTGACTGCACACCTTTGTGCAGGGGCAGCTTTTGAGCACATAGCTCAAGCCCATGTGGAGTACCATGCCACTAAGGTGTGCCTGGACAGATGTAGGGCACAAAGAGGAAGGGGCCCATCAGATGGCATTTAGGGATCTTTAGTGGCGTTTCTGTGACAGTGTTACTGGTAATGAAAAAAATGGAAAAAAGACGAGAAGGTGGTGATGTAGCATCCAAGCTAAATGCAGTTGCTTGTAGGCTGCAGTTGTGCTGTTAACATCTTTTTGGGGTTGTGGAGAATGGGAGGAAAATGGAGAGAAGGAAGCAATTTTGACTTTTCTTTTTTTCCTCCTGAAACAGAGGTCTCACAAACCTGCACTGGCTTTAAAAAACAAAACAAAACAAAAACCACTCATTTTTGCTTTTGGTCTCTTTTAAAATTAAATTTAGTTTGAAATGACAGGCCGCTATTTTGTATTGAAAATGTATAAAGAAAAAAAGAAAATGTAGTGGTGAATAAATGGTGAGGTAGAGGCCTGAAGCTGCTGAAATTGATGCAAATTTATGACTAGTTTTACTAGCTTCAGGAAAAGACATAATGACCCACAGTCACGAGTTTGGAATCTCTGCATCCTGAGCCAGGAATTAACACAGTAGTTGTTCGGACAAAATTATCTTCAGCATGAATGTTGTTGCCTTCAAGGAACATTCTGCCCCTTTACTCTACTCTTGTCAGACCCCATCTGGAGTACTGTGTGCAGTTCTGGAGCCCCCAGCACAAGAAGGACATTGAACTGTTAGAGCAAGTCCAGAGGAGGGCCATGAAGATGATCAGAGGGCTGCAGCAGCTTTGCTGTGAGGACAGGCTACAAGAGTTTGGGCTCTTCAGCCTGGAGAAGAGAAAGCTTTCAGGACACCTTGTAGTAGCCTTCCAGTATCTGAAGGGGGCCTACAGGAAGGTTGGGGAGGGACTATTTACAAGGTCTTGTAATGACAGGATGAGAGGTAATGGGTTTGAACTGNGAGGAGTCCCTGCCTATGGCAGAGGGTTGGAACTAGGTGATCTTTGAGGTCACTTCCAACCTAAACAATTCTACAATTCTGTGATTCTATTAATCTGAATATTTCTGTGCAGTCTTCTCCTTACCTTTCACCTCTGGGCCAGTCAGATTGTTAGGCAGAACAGGTACTTAAAAACAAAATAGGAAGTATCTCCTTACTTAGAGCAGTCAAGCTGTGAAATCTTCAGCTATAGGTGAGTAAATTGTTATTATTAATTACTATAGGCTTAGAAGATTCCTCTTTGACCAGGTGCTAATAGTTTATGAGCAAACAATATTTCCACCCCAAGCTCAGTCTGGGCCAAGGGATGAAGATGTTTAGGCAAGGTGGAAAGAAACTGACAGTCTGTGGTACAACTTCATAGATGATGATCCCACAAGACCTTTTCTAATTGTCTTTCTAAAGGCTAGCTTATTGTAGCAGCACATTAAGAAAGCACTTGAGACAGAAAGAAGTAGCAAAATGTGGAAACATTTCAGTAATCATTTTAATTTAGCATCATTCTTTTCAGTGGAATAAAAAAAGGCTTCGAATTGAATGTAACTGTGAGGTTGATAAAACACTTAAGTGAGGGATGAGGTGGTTCTTCTATCAAAAAACAGAATTGCTATGAATGATTGTAGCAAATTGAGAAGATAGAGGAAGAAAATCTTGAATCAGAAAGCTGGTGGGAAAGAGCTAGGTGAAGTTCAGGTAATAACACAGCAGAAATTGTATGGGGCTACATGAGGATGACGCAGATAGTGGGGACTGCGTGCAAGCAGCAGAAATACACCAGTGACTACCCACCTCCTTAAGTCTGTTTTCTTCCCTTTCTTGGTTTTGATCCAAGATGAGAAATGTGAGAAAAATTAGATACTGTACTGGATTTTCAGGTCCAGTATATTTATATCTTTGTAAGTCTGTCTGCAGTGCTTGAAGGCAGAAGCATTGGGTGTGACTTAGCAACCCTTTCTTATTTTCTAATACAGTGATCTTTCAGCCAAAATGTGTTGAGTTTTGCCATAATTTGAGATCACTCTGGGCTTTAACTGCCAATAAAATAATGCCTGGTTCCTGTTCTGACTTCATGGTCCATAGCACAGCTTTATTCTTGACTTTTTCCTGCTCACTTGTGAGTCCTAAACGGAACAGATATTTTCCCTTTGTCTCTCTGAAACCATTCTCTTACAGCTGTTTGGGGAATAACATAAACACATAGATGACAAATGTGAGATAAAATATACCTGTGGTGACATGTAAGGGAGCCCTAATTTTGAGAACATATACACTGACATGTTACACTCAGCTCTCTTTGGAATCAAAGTAAACAAATAGGATTATGCAGTGAATAAGTTTTGCAAGAATACCCATATAATCATTCCATAAACCAATTTAACAACGAAAAAAAGATGCAGAGAATGATAACAGCCTAGCATTCCTTCCCTTTCTCTTTCCCAACCTTGCTTAGAGATGAAATCTGGTTTAATAAAATAGTATCTGCTAATACACAACAGCTTGACAACTGAATTCCTTTGTGTGAATACTCTGCTGTTTGTGTATGACACAATGCCAGCCTAAGTAATCTTGAACACTTTCGGTAATATTTACACTGGGGAGTTGTAGAGATTCATCAAATTAAATCAGTTTGAAACCCCTTTTAGTCTAATTAATTTGATTTCTTTGTGCAGATAAACTTCCAGTTTTCATGTAGCGAAACATCTGTTTGCACCATACTATGTCAAAATGCTTTGAGAGTGCTAAGTGCAAACAGGTGTAAGCATAAAATTAATGTCACACCCTTTGCTAACTACAAAGTTAATCGATAGATCAGGCTGCCTTTTGAAGATCAGAGTACATACATGGCATTTTTATGGACTCTGATACCAGTTTATCAGAGTACCTCATCACTGTTAGGTGGTACCAGCACAGTGGTCTGCAAAGGAGGACTTGGTTGTTACTCGATTGTAGAGGAAAATGAATACTTAGTCAGGCATCCTGAGATAACCCTGGGCCTCCAGGTCATACCTGAATTTTTGTCTCTTTAAAGCATGTTAAACTATTTGGTAGTATCTAAATTTGGCATTAGATGCAAGCAAAGTTGATGGCTGCCTAAGAGTAGACAGACACGAGTGGAAAAATGATGTTCTGAAGAAGCAGCTGGGGGGCACACAACACATCAAGTTGTTTCTTCTTTCTTCTCCATGGGTCAGCAGCACCAAATACATGTATTTTGCAGGCGAAGGGGAGGGGAACAAAAAGAGACTGAATACCGGGGTTATTTACACGTGCAAAGACTTGAACGAGACCCTGGTACCAGGGATTTCACTTAGTATCACAAGGCTCTCTGAGGCAGCAGTGTCTATCAGAGCCCTTCTGCCACTGCTGTTCAGCTGAATTTTGTGCCCTCCAAAGGGAAGAGCAAAACGTGCCATTCTGCCTCATCCTCAGAGCAAGCACAGTTCAGCCTTGCCCAGAGTGCTGAGAAATGCTGAGTACCCAGTACCAATGTGCAATGGGTACAACAGGGCTGCTAGAGCAAACTCACGTCTTTAGCTATACATAGGAAGGAAACAGAAACCTTTGGGCTTGCAACACTGGACCTCAGCACTGTACTCAAGGGTAGCAGACTGCAGGCTTACGCAGGCAGAAAATGCATGACTCAGGCAACCTTAGTTAACGGAGCTCAGAGGAAATAAACCATGCTTGGAGGCATTGCTTCTGGGCATGCTTATTCCACATGTTTAAAGGCCAGGAAAGGCATGTCAGTGGAATGTTCACTATCCGAAAGAAGTCAGGAAGCAGTAAAATAACTTCATAAAATATTCTGAGCGAGATGTGCATATAGAAGTGTATCACCTTATGTCACGTAAAGTTGTCTGTAAATGGTCATCTTCACAAATTTAGCATTCTTCTTGCAACAGAAAGAATCCCTCTCAGCACAAACAGATTTCAGGACAATGTAAACAAGTTTCACGGCAACAGTAGGTCAGGAATAGAAGCAATTCACCCTGCTACTCTGAGAATATTATAATCATATGCCCAAGAAGTGAAAGTTTGTGTCTTTGGAAGTGGCCCACACCTCATTTTATCTACTAGTAGTTGATCAATACCATCCATTGATAAATCTGTCCCATCCTAACACAGAGAGGCTCAGGAAAGCAAGATATCCCATGCTAGCTGAACTCTGACAGACTGCAGAGCCACTCTACACTTTTTCACTCACTGTGCCGGAGCTAGCTCATGGCAGAAGAATTTGTAAAATCTACATGATGGATTTGGTGACCTGGATGAAGTATAGTGTGAGATGTATATGCACAAGATCTATGGATTCTGATGATTCTGTAACAAAAGAGAGTAGCTTACAGAAAAAAAACAGAGTCCAGTGAGAGGTGTGCTGGAGAGGTTCCATCAAAAAGTCTCCTCAAAGCCTGTAAGATGTTCTTCTGAGATGACAGCTGGCTGTTCAGAGCACCACGAGAAGGAGCACTGAGGGGCCCTCAAGTCGTGGAGGCATAACTTCTTGATCGACTCTGAAAGCCTCTTTCAAAGTTACAGGAACTGTCCTTTCCTTACTGCAAACTCTCTTCCTCCTGATGGCTGAAGGGACAAGGTGAGGTCAAGCAGCTGACAACTGTAAAGAACATCTGTGAGCCAAATGAGGTAGACTGCCTCCTGTGGCTTGCCAAGGAGATGCTTAGTAGGTGTGATTAATTATGTTTGGGGTTGTTAAGTTCTCAAAGCCATGAGGAGCTGTGTGACCACTTTGATATTTCTGTAGTAGCTGTGAGTGATCCTAGAGGCAGCTGGGTAAAACTGCTATTGTGAAATTACCTGTAGGCTGCCAAGTATAGATGTGAAGCAGACGAAAGGCTTAAAAGCAGTGCCTAAATATCTCTCAGTCATGCTTAACCTTTGGTGACTAAAATCTCACTTCATTCCTTGCCATACGTGTGTATGACAATTTTCATGCCCTCCCAAGCTTCAAACAAAAATAACTTGGAGGCAAATGGAATTATTTTCTCTACAACTGTTATGTGTAGCTGTCATGTAAATTATGCCAAGAAATGTTTTAATTAAGTTAATTTTCTAGAGCAAGTGGCTATTACAACGCTTGTGGGGAGGTGGGGAAAGAGTGGCTCACTTGATTCAGATTTAAGATCTGAATGGTGGTTCTGTGGGAGGGAGAAAATGGGAGAGAGCAAGACTGGGTGTGAAGCAGATCAGATCAGGAATCAAATGAGACAGCAGAGTTGGAGCAGTGGTGGCAGTGATTTCAGGAAGGCATGCACACCGCTTCAGCGCGGCTCAAGCAGGCCAAGGCTGCTGTGCCAGTAATAGCACAGCACAGATAGCTGAGGACATGCAGCTGTGTTTCCATCCAATGAGCTAAAGCAGCTAACATGAACTTTGTGGACATCCATGTGCTCTGCTGCCAACGTGAAAGAGGAGGGGACAGTACCTGAGCTGGCTCAAAGACTGTCACTACAGTGTTAACTTGTCACAACTTCTTTGTGACACATGCTTTCACTTAGCAAACCTTAGGCCACCACTATTTCATGCAAGGCAATTTTTGATCCAGTAGCAGGAGTTGTGAATGTAGATTTATTGTTATGAAACCACAATAATATCCATATAGTCTTAATATCTAGGGTGGTGACAAGCTGGTGTTATGAAGAACTTTGAACACTCCATGTGGAAACAAAGATGGGATCATTGCAGAGCGAGTGTTCTTGGAACTGTTCAGACTGCTTCTCTGTGGCATCCAGTTCTTGTTGGGAGCAAAGGACAGATGCTGAGCTACACGCAGGCCCGGACAGGGATGAGAGGCACTCCTTGGGTGTCCCAGGTGAAGAAAAGCTGCCCAAAAGCTGGAAGGGGCATTTTGCAGTTGTGCAGGCTCTGCTTTTTAACTGCCTGTGATTTCCAGGATTAGATCCGTGCTGCTGCCTTTGGCAAGGGCATGACTGTGATAATTCACCAGCAACAACAGCTCTGGAGAGCCTGTATTACAGCCACAAAAGCAGTACAGTTTTGTATGTCATCTGCATTTTAAATACATGTCCGTGCTGTACTGACTATAGAGAAACCTAGGTGTCAAAAAAAGTGAAGTGCAACTACAGATCAAGGCTGCAGTGCGGATAGGCAGAGGAAAAAGCAGGTAGAGCCTCTTTGTAACACCTAAATTTACTTTGTGTTTAGGAGCCAGGAGGTTTAAGTTATGACTAATTCTGGCAAAGAACTTATTTTAAAGGACAGTCATCCCTATGACCTCTATTCTGAGAACGAAGCGTAGCTCACTCAAATGGCTAATCAGCAGTATAATTTTGAATTAATTATGGAGGAACTTTACTGAAAATAAAGTCCAAAAGCATGTGATAAGCAAGGAGCATGTGCAGTGTGTGAGGTGCATGATCGTGCCTCTGCTGAGGATGGAGAGGGGAGCACAGAGCAGGGAGGGGCAGGCTTGATTAGATGTGAATAATGGGCTTGATTTCCAAGCTTTTCATCATGAAGCCTCTTCCAGACTGAGAACTTCCCTGTTCTTCCTGTCTAAAAGCAGATTTCATGGCAAAACAATTCCAAGACTTTGGCCGTCATCCAAACATACTTGGAGCTGTAGTATTTTAGCTGATCAACAGGCTCCTTTAGGTTTTCTGTCATGCAGCCAAGATCTTGCTGTATAAAGATAATCCCCCAGTTCAGCTTTACCATCTGAAACTACTTTTACTTAAGAAGGAGTGCTGTAGGAAAAATAGTGTTTGGCCTTAGCGAATCTGGGATTTCTATAGACTGCTAATGGATATTACAGAAACATCAGCATATATGCTATATGTGTGTGTATATACACATAGACAAACTTAATAGGAGTTCAACAAACTGATAAATTCTGCCTAAAAATAGCAGGTGACTGAGATTTATCTGAATTTCTGCAGGCAGTAGGTAGGGTCAAGTAATTTTTATAAATTATTTATCGAACTGTAATTTATTACACATCTTCACTGTAAGCAGTGGGCTTGTGGTAAGAAAAGCCACGTGATGGCAAGCTGTGTGAAATGAAATTGCAAATCGTACTGTTGGTACTTCACTTTTTGGTCTAGTCTGCATGTGCCTTGAATTATTTTCTGATTAAGGGCAGGATCCATAAAACTTATTCATAAAAATAATCTGACTGCAGGCAATAGGGTTGCTCCCCACAAACTACTGTCTGCAAGTGCAGGATGTGCATACCCTGAAGTTACAGCAGATTATCTGGATGATGAGATGTTCAAAAGGACATTTTGAATTTGTTTGGGTCTTCTTAATTTTTTTATTTTTTTTTTCATTTGTTGACCTCAGCTCCCTTGTTCTTCATCATTAAAAGCTGAGGAGGAGACTGTGTAGCGAGCACAGCCTTGCAGGACTGAGAATTGGGAACTGGACCCATATGCTGTATGAGCTTAGGTCAGAAGAGTTTCTTCTGCTACTATACCCTGATGGTGTTGGGCAGAAGTTAGATGCTTGCAGCGAAAATACAAAAACTTTTTGATGGATGGTGGCAGAAGGTGGGCCCGTGTCACTAAAACAACAACAATATAAAAGGATTTGAAATGACTTTATGCATGACTGTTTCTGGATTAGGATCTTGCCCTTCCCTCTAACTACACCACTCAGAATCTCAGTTAGCTTTTGTGTCCATTTTGCATACTGGTTATTTTGCAAAACCTTGAACTTTGGTTGTCCGTGTGTGGTGCTTCCAGAAACAACACTAACTGAACAACGGCAGGGGTTTGGACTGCAGGCATCTGCATTAGCTTGTGTCGATGGCTGCTTTATTGTTAAAGTTCCTAAATAGTGTCTGTCATTTCCAATGGCTGGCTGGAGGGAAACTGTTTTGCCTTTAACGGGATTGCATTATTTTCACAAAGCAGTAAATTTGAAATGTGTTCATGTCCAAAATTCCTTTGGGCTATCTTTTTGTAATCCTAGGATCATTGTATGCTTACATTAATGTCTCCTGATAGATTGTACTAAAATGGCCTTATCAGTGACATTCAGGAGGTACAGAGGTACAGCTTTTCTCATTTATTTTTTTTTTTTCCCCTATCTGGCCATAACTGAGTCACATTCAAAAGAGGATTGCTGACTTTTCAAGGGCATCAAGGTTCCCAGCATGCATGCTTAATTGGGTGAAATTTCTGCATTTCCTTTTAACTGGTATTGTTACTTTGTAGATTTTTGTCAACAGTGAACATCAAATATGTGAAGGACTGACAACGGTTACTTTGTGGTAACTGGGGAGGGGGAATTTTTACA
>VWYK01036337.1:1834-15960 GCA_013399775.1 Semnornis frantzii
AACACATACCCTAAATGTTCCTTGAAAATGGAATGTTGATAGATTCAGTCTAAGGCATCAAACCATTTAGGTCTAGCCTATGTCAGAAATGTTAGGTCAGGCCAATCAGCTACAAATTGTTAGCTGTTACCAAAACATAAAACTTCTTCCATTGTCATTCGAAGACGCATTGTTTCTCTGTCAAACTTTTCCACAAAAATGCTGAGTATGGCAAGGATCTAGCTCCTACAGTTTAGCATTTGCTAGTATTTATCAAACAGGAAGACTCGGAACAAATGCGTTCATATAAAATCGTAACAACATGCCTCAGGAACACTTAAGTTAGGAGACAGAATGATGTAAATTTAAACTGGACTTGACCAACTCTTGGGACAACTGAAGGATTATTTTACCTGTTACCACCACCACCACCTCCGCCTCCACCTCCATGACTCTCCATCCCATAGGACTGGTTTAGGTAAGAGTCCATGGATCGTGGGCCACCATAGCCTCCATGCCCATAATCACGGTCCATGTCTAAAAGAAGAGCAGAAAAATGTTTATAAAGAAAGCAAGCAAGAAGTCTTGTTAAGTGATCTAACTTAAATTCTTAAGTAAATCATTTACTCTTTGCCACAGTGTTTACAAGCAAAACACAAAACTGTCAGTTGCAAATCAATTTTGACACTGCTTAGGGAAGCCATGTGTTTTTTGTCATCATCTGACCACCTCTTAACTGAAATCAAGTTCATGTTTTTCCCAGTAGCGGATTAACTTGGGATTGTTGTTCCATCAGCTGGAATTTGGATGAAAGTTAAATTAAGATAATTAAATGGAGAAGCCCAATGTAGAACACAGCAGAAGGGAGAATTAACACCACTTCCCATCCTTTAATAATACACACAGCTCACAGCTATCTTCTTTCTCTATCCAATGCCACAAGAAGAAACCTTTGCTCACACTGACGGAGACTCTGTATCAAAGTTGCAAACTTTCATGCTGCAGTGTGGGCTCAGTACATGTGTTACAATCAAAACAATTTTCTCCAATCTCACACTAACAAAAATCCACTCAAATCTGCACTGACTTGCAGTTCATAAACTGCACTAAGATGGTAGCATTTCTTAGCTGATGTCACTTGATGACAACATCTTATAATACAGTCCAACAAAAGAACCAATTCCTTCCTCATCATTAGAAGCCTGATGTGAAAAGTTCTTTCTGATTAAATAAGCACAGCTTCACAAGCATGACTCACGGTCTTTCCGTAACACACAATTTGCACTTCACTGGCATTCTAGTGACAAAAACTGCTTCCAGAAACACCAGCTTTGGGACAATACAAAGAAAGCCTGGCAAGTCAAGTCTCACATAAAAAGTAATGCAGAGAAAGAAAATCCAGTTAACACAAGAAGAATAAAACAAAACCACACAGAGTTGTATAAAACATTCTCTTGACAGAGTGGACATCTCAAAATCTCCAAGTGTAAATCACTGACTTTCCAGAAGGTAACAGGACAATAAGTTCACTTAAAGTAACAAGAAATCTTCCTCTTTATAGAAACATAATTATTATCTGTGCATATCACTTCACTAAAATAACTGTAGTGATAAAAATTACATACACTATTTCCGTTTGTATCTGTTTGATAGCATCAACCACTGTAATTTACTTTTACACCTATCAACAAAAATTCTGCAGATAGCATTGAGCTAACTCCATCACTTCAACACAGATGTCCTTAAGCATGTCGAGACAGACACCAACTTTCTAAAAAATTAAAGATGCTACTTCTGGAACAAAAACTTTGAATGTGGAAATCACATTGCACTTTTCTGTATTCCAAATGTACCACAAAGATTCTGCAGCAAAGCACAACAAAAGTTTTCAAAATACTAACAGTGTAGCACCACAGCGCATTAACTTAAACTGCAAAAAGCTACTCTTAAAAAAACCAGCTCAGTCTTCTGATAGAATCATGTAATATTTCTCTCTGGTGTGACTGATCTACCATCTAAACCAGTGTAATACCCTCAAGACTGCCTACATAAAGATTCAGGCCAGTAAAAAGAATAAAGTAGTCACAGAATCAGTTTGTTTAGAGAAGATCTTTATGACAAATAAATATCAAAGAAAAAAAACTTCCAGAAGAAAATAAGAGATTTGAACATATGGATGAGAGGCAACAGACAGAAAGTGGGACAAAAGACCTCAACGTGACCAAAAACTTCTTTATTATGAGGGTGAAACAGGTTGCCCAGAGAGGCTATGGAGTCTCCTTCTCTAGAAACTTTCTAAAACTGCCTGGACACGTTCTTGTGTGGCCTGCCCTCAGCAATGTTGTTCCGGCAGGGAGGGCTGGACTCAACCTCCAGAGGTCCCTTCCAAACCCCACCATTCTATGATTCCATGTAGTAGACAAGACTCAAAATCCACTGGTACAAAGGACTCCATTTAGGAAGTTTAAGATCAGAGGAAGTTTGAAATAATATTCACAGCACAGTGAAACAAAGTAATTTTCAATAGTGTTCTTCATGTGAAGTGCATGAAAAGGCTAGGAAGATGAGAAAGGATAAAGATATTGTAGTAATAAATTTAAAAAATTACTTCAGTAAAAAAAAAAAAAATCCTTGTTTTTTACACATTTTTTTTTTTAAATATCAGCCTGAACCAAGCTAAAATTCCCTTATATTTTAAATTCCTAATCCACCAAGACTTCAACATGCTTAAGAATGCATTCTGCAACATTAAATACCACTTTTCCAGGTACGTAAGGTTTTTCAGAACAGCATGCCTACTATAAGATCATAACCCTGTCGTTAGACACAGAAGTTTTAACACATCGAGTCCCACACAAAACAAGGAACAAATCCAACAACTGAAACAAATTTTCAGGAATACCAAGAAAAGCCATTTCCTTTTCCAGATCAAAAGCACAATAGTTAAAGTAATCAAAATAGTAATGTGAACAGTTAATAGTATTACCATAATTAACAGAATTTATTCTATAGGCAGTGTCATCTCTGTCTCAAAGCAAGTCATTAGCAAGGGACAACGATGAAATTACAGCAGTCAGCCGCCATCCAAAGTGCTTCACACTGGCTAAAGTTTCCAACAGAAAAAACCTTGCCAAGAACTCAAATGAAAACTAGGCAAAGATTAAAACTCTCAACATCCATCTTCTATTGCCATCTACTGGCCCCTTACATAATAGTCTTTAGCCCACTGTACAGAACATAGAGAAGACAAAGTTTTTTATGTGTCTTAAAGTACATAGAATGCATACATCATAATTCAAGTTGTTTAATGATTATGAATAGAAGGCTTACATTATCATAATGATAACATTACTACAGAGGTTCATGAAAGGAACACCTAATTGTGTAACATATATTTGGTTACTTGCTACAGGACAAGCCTGGATTCACTTTAATACTAGTGTCATCAGATCTCAGAAAAGCATGTTCTGCTTAATGGCTACAGTGAATAAGATACACAAACTGCTACTTAAGAGACTCTTTTCTACTATATATCAAAAGGACATTTAATTTGGAATCAATGCTGAGGATTAAGAACCAGGGCCATAACTTTAATTATTTTACTATGATGAAAGACAAATGCAAAATAATATCACTGGCAAAAAAAAAACTAAGACTCAAGGAATGAAGGAATCATATCAATCACAGCACTGCAATCAAAGGTGCATCTATAATCCAACATATTATTTCTGTATAATAGCAAGAGTATAAAGAGATCCAACAGCAAACACTTTTTTGATGGCATCTGTAAATGAAGCTTCAGTGCAGTTTATGATAAAGTTTTTGTATTAACATTGCTTCAGGACTCACTTCCATGCTGGCAAGACATGTCCAATCATTTCTTGAGTCACTAAACTCATAACCTTAATTAACTTAGAAAAGTTCCTTTTTGTTGCCTCTACATGGCATTTTTCATAGTGTAAAAACAACAGCTATTTTTTGCTGTATCACATTTACTTTACATGCTTTTTATACTCTTTCCCAAACTGTTCAACTTTAAAAAAAAAAAAAAAAAAAAGGGGACAACACTTTAATTTTTTTAATTTAAAAGTCATTCCAGGTTTATTTTTTTCTGTGTCTGCAGAAAAGGGGAAAACTTGCCCCTTCTCTTCAACAAAAGTTGTAAGAATCAAATGCAGTAGTGCACAAGAACACAAAATACTGATTTATGCAAAACTCATCATGATAAAAAAAGTCTCTAATTCCATACTCCCCACCCCCCACCCCACTCCTTGATCTCACAATTTTGATTTGGAACGTGCAGGAGTTCATGTTGACATGCCCAAGATGAAAATCAAGTCTCATTCCCAGCCAGTTATAACTCCTCCAGAAAACATGTGCAGTCAAACCGTGTTATGTACTTTTAATAACCCGTTTGTTGCTTGTTTTATTTTTGGTTTTGCCAACACTGACTGTTCAGCCCCAACGCTTTTTACAGGTTAGACGTATTTATAGCTCATACCTGAGACTGACCCACTGGGCATGTTCACACCACAATGCATGGGGGTATCTGGGAATCTCCAATCTCTGTCTTCAGCTGGAGAGGATGGGTCAGTGAGAATGACTTAGTGCTTAGCAAGAGCTGGAGGGGAGAGACAGGAAGCCGCAACAAGAGGCGGCTTTTTCTCCTGTCGGATCTCCAGTCTCGTGACACGACNGCGGCGAGGAGGAAGACGAGAATGTGGACTAGGGGTCCTGCGCGGAACAAAGCGGCAGCTGCCATTTTGAGACGCGGCCGGGCCCCGCAGCAGCAGCAGCGGCGGCCGCTGAGCCCTACCCTTGTTGTAGGGGTGCGCCCTCACCTTCCCCGTAGTCCATGACGGCGGCAGACTCTACTTCTCTCTATGGCTGACGGCCGCAGGAGCGAAGCACAGCAACAACCTCAACTCCTCTCGGTGGCGCCTTACGCCACAATGAGGAGAGGCGGGACCTCTACGCATTAACGCGGCAACGGCGCGCGACGATTGGTCCGGGTGCGGCGTCACGTGACCAGGCTAACCTGCAATGAGAATGCGCCCGAGAACAGCGTCAACGCCGAGTGACGCGATAGCGCAGAGTGCCCGGATTGGCTGTGTCACGAGGAAGGCCGCGCGGCGGCCATCTTAGACTCTGGCAGACGCCATTTTATGTTCTGGCGTCAGGCTGTGCTTGAAACTTCTCCAGGATTGGCAGTAGCGGAAGGTGCGGACCTTTGCCCTCTCATACACACATCCTTAGGCTTTGGCGAAGCGGCCGCTACAGAAAACACACCACCCTGTTCACGAGTACTAATATCTGTCCTTATGCCGAGTTAGAAGTCAGGCAAAATGCCCGGTCGGACAGAGCCCTGAGTTCCCTGCAGTTCCACAGCCCGGAGTGTGAGAAGCCACGTCCCACCACCTTGCCAGCTCCTAACAGAGGCTGTTGCTGTGTTGTACGAACCAAACTTTTGCAAAACCTAACACTTATTTAAGCAATGCCACCCTTGCATGAATGAAACATAATGCTGATTTGTCAAGTCTCAGGACAAAGTATTTCAGCAAGCTGCACTGAAACACTGGAACTGACTAATGGCAAACACGGATTTCAGTTAGTTGTAGGAGAGCACTGTGCTCCTCTGTGCAGCCGAACATTAGAGGAGGAAATAAACTTTGCCCCAGACACACCATAATTTGAAAGAGATCTCAAAGTCTTGTGTGCAGGTCTCATATTGACAAGTGCGTCATTCCTTCTAGTTTCTTAACGGTTTATACAACCCTGGAAAAAAAGACAAATCACATGAGAGTGATGAGCAGACCTCCTACAGAACACTTCACAATATGCCTGTGAGGACAGCCAGCGGGCCAACTCTGATTGTAAGGGTGGGCAAAGCCATTATCTGAGAGTGCTTGATTCTTTGGGCGAAATAAGGCTTATTTCAGATTCGGGTGGCTGCAGGATGGCATCCAAAAACTTCCAATTTCTCCCTATCTGAAAAGTAGCACAAGCCCCATTACAGGAAAGGAAAATTTGACTCACCCAGATCCAGAGTCCCTGTTTTGTATTAAACTCTTAAGACTGGCAGAGAAGTCAGTTTCTCTCCCCGAGCTCTGGATGGCAGCAGATGCGAATGTACTTGAACCACAGGCTTCGGCTACAGCGATGAAGCGCACCACAGCAGGCCCTTCTCTGGTAGCTCACCTCCCTTCTCCCCCCAGCATCACGGAAGAAACACATGCGGAGAAAATTATTATTCCCCACCAAAAGGCATCTTTCCTTCGGCTTCACCACTGATACATTGTGCTTGGGCAGAGCAGGGATTTCAAAGTGCAAATGGGTCTTGTTGGTGCACCCACCCCTCTACACATGCACTTTATGCAGACCAGAGAAGTTTCTTTCATTGAACACGAGATTTTTACGACAGCCGTTTTTCTATACGTTCAGGTCAGTATGCCTCACGTTTGCATCAGAGCAGCCTTTGTGGCACTGCTGCATGTCTCGCTGCTCAGCCTGGTTTGTAGCCTTGTGCTTGTGAACAGACACAAGGAGCAGCAGCATGACGCTGCCCTGCAGGTGGGAGGAGACCAGTGTGGGGGCTGTACAGTCAGAGGTTCCTGCTGCGGGCGCCCGCCACTGGGCATCCGCCTCTGCCTGCCGCTTCACCGCAACATGGCACGGATGTTTCTTCTCAAGAAAGAAGAAAACATGCTTGAAGATTTATCCTGTACAAGCAACCGCATGGACGCAGCTCTGTGCATTTTGCTGTGTGCAAATTGAAAAATGTAAATAATTTTAAAATAGTATATACTTGCACGGAGTCCAAAGGCTGTCCTAGGTAACAATTCGGTACAAATGTTGTGGGCACAAACTGATTTTCCAAGGTGGCCTGAAACACACAACGGTCAAAACTGTAAAGTATCATCGGTTAGGCACTAAACGGAAGAGGAGGGACTTTCACATGCAGCCCTGAAAACACACAGGTATGTTTGGGCTTTTATAATTACTGTCCCAGATCCAGAACTTCAAGGAAGAGAAATGAGATCTGGGGGCAGATCAAGGCTGCAGCAGGTATAACGTGCGAATTTTTTATACTTTTTTTTTTTTTTTTTGGACTCGATACAAACAGGTCAGCAAAAGAGTATTATTTTAGACTTAATTATGATCAATGGGCCACTGTTGGTTTCAGGCTTTTTAAAACAAAGACTCCTTCTTTCCTCCCTGCAGGACTCCAAAAAGAGAAAAAAATCTAAGCTAAGCAAAGCAAAACAAAATGGAGACATAAGAAAAGAAAGGGAACAGACCAGTATTGTACTTCATTCATTCTCAATGATCCAAAATGTGAATGTTTCAGTTGAGTGTAGAATCTCCCTGTGCAATTTCATTCTTCTCTTGAATTCATGCTCTGCTACTTCCTTAGGCATGTTTTCTTGGGGTTTTTTGTAAATTCTTCAAAGCAGCACAGGGACAAGAGAGCAATCAGTGATTTTTCCAAGCACACACTGCAGCATGGTTATTTTGGAATACAGATCTTCTGTAGTTCAATACTGTAATGATGCACACCCTCTCCTCTTTCCAAGTGCTGTTTTCATCTACTGTTTCATTTAAAGCATTGTCTAAAAACTGAATAAATGCTGTAAAATTACTATCAATTAATGCTACCAGTGGTTAGCAAACAGGTACTAGCACTTATGGAATTCTAATGCTGACAAATCCTTTGTATTTCATTGCAGTGGAGCTCATCTAAAGCTCATCAACGATAACAGGAATGGGGGTTCTTCCAGCCTTTGATGAAAGTTCTCCACCTCTTAACTTGGTTTAGAGCAGGCATGATTGATGTTGTGTATACATCTACAGCACATCTCTCCAACAGTGCATCTCTCCAGTGCTGTGTAACCACCAGGCACAGCAGTATAATACATAGATATTCTAATTTTTTAACAAACATCTCTACTGACATTTTACACTTTCAGGAGTTGGTTTTCTTTGCATTTGAAGAGAATGGGGAGTGGGGCAGGAACATGAAAACTGCATTGATTCTTTGTAGTACATGAAATCTAATTGCCTTTGTTTCTTCTTAGATATTAACATAAACACAAATCCTTCCATCTGAGCCTCACAGAACCATGGTAACCATCTAGGGCCATGCTGATTTCAGTGGGCTCTTATGTCTGCACTCAAAGTGTAAATCAGAGTCTTAATATGGTATTTCTGAAGTTGAAATGCTGTAGCCTCTGTATGTACGTATTGTACAACACAAGCGTAACAAATGCCCTAAAATTCAGTAGAGGGAGTGGAAACATCTGAACGCAGAAACATACCAATCGTATTTTCCTTTCCTACATGAAAAAAAACACTTACAGTACAGATCAAAACCCAATCAAACTTAAACTTCTTCATGAACCAGCTTTCAAATGTGCCGTAGCACAGACTTTCTGCTACAGACCGCACCAGACCCTCATCAGTGTCCCACAAACAGCAGTCAGCACTCACTGGAAAGAACAGTTGCTGTAACTTTTGGGACACAGTGGAACACAGAACTGAGAGTAACAGGGCTTGTTTCAGTCTTTGGTTTGGGTTTTGGCATGATGTCCAATCCTTAGTTTGGCATAGAGAGAGGATATCACTGCCACACAGCCTTATAGCAAGTCAAAGCTGCTTAGGTGTCCTAAACAAAGGCAGAATTGGACTTGTTATTGCTCATTGGCCTTTCACTGTTGGTCAACCCTCTGATGACCCAGAGTACTTCTTTCAGTTGATATTATATGTCTATATGTCCCCAGTGTTAGAATCGTAGAATTGATCTGGCTGGAAGAGATCATTAAAGTCATGGAGTCAAACCATTATGTAACTCTACTAAATCTGGTACTAAACCATGTCCCTTAGCACCACATCTATGCCTCTTTTAAATGCCTCCGGGGATGGGGATTCAGCCACTTCTCTGGGGAGCCTCTTCCAGTGTTTAGTAACACTTTCAGCAAAGAAGTTTCTTCTAATATCCAACTTAAATGTCTCCTGGTGCAACCTGAGGCTATTTCCTCTTGTTCTATCACTTGTTACTTGGGATAAGAGACTGACACCCACCTACCTCCTTTCAGGTAGTTGCAGAGAGTGAGAAGGTCTCTCCTCAGCCTCCTTTTCTCCAGAATAAACAACCCCAGTTCTCTCTGCCACTCCCCACAGATCTGTTCTCCAGACACTTCACCAGCTTTGTTACCATTCTCTGGAACTGCTCCAAGACCTCTTGTAGTCTTTCTTGTAGTTACAGATGTCCGTGCCATACTCTGTCTAACCTCCCCTATCCTTTAGAAAAATAAAAAGGGAGCCACACAAAGCATATAACTGACAATGCCAGCAATTTCTCAGCCCTTCCATAAAGGTACTTCTGTGTCAGAAAGGACAGAAACCTAGTTGCCTCACAAGAAACTTTGCATGTAAGTAGGCTTTATGTATATGCCCTCTGACAGACACCAAGCAGCTGAAGTAGCAATGTGCCATTCACAGCAAGGGCTTATTCACACTGTTTTCCTAGGAAAGTTGGCCCATGCTTATATGTTTGAAACACTGTTTAGATAGAAGCTGAAACTGGGAGGTTCCAAGATAAAAACGTGAAGGTAAGTAACATTTGCAGCACACAGCAGTAGTCAGACAACTTAGGTCACGTATACAGGCATATTTATATACATATCCTTTTAAAACAAAAGTCACCATTAACTAGAATACTGTCAGTGTAACTAAAGACAAGAATGTTTAACAATAGAGATGTGAAAAAGCACATAGTCTTCTAGAGGGAAAAAATAAACACTGGATGCGTTTTTCGTGTAGCTAAAATGGCTGAGAATTACTAACATGGTCTCTAGCCGTTGTGACTATGGTTAGTATAGACAAATCCATGAACTTGCTACAGACAGAAAGAGAAGCCTGAAGAGGAGAGCTCCAGATGGGAAGGTTCCCGCTCCAAGCAATCCCCCATGAAGGGTGCTTTTCAAAACCAGAAAACTTACCCTTGCCACAGCACAGCAGTCCACTCTGACATCTGACCTTCTCTCTCTGCAGTTAGTAGGACATGGTAGCATATTTGTTACTGCTTTCGTAGGGAACCTACACCTTCCCACACTTCAGCAGCCAGGGCAGCAGTTCACAGTATGTCAGGGAGAGAAGCAGCTTGACACTGACAAAAGTCTCACATCCCCCCATCTCTCCCCTGGGAAGTTTCACTCCAGGGTCTGAAAAATTGCTTCTGCCCTGGTAACTCTGCCTGCTCTGAGGCATGGCTTTGCCTCGGAGACCCCTGCTTCTACTGAGCCCAAAGCAGCTCGTCCAGAAAATGACAGTTTTTGCTTCCTCCTCCTTCTTCACTTCCATTGCATTCATTACTCTGGGTCTCAAGCCTTGGTATGAATTTAGAGGTGCTCTCCACAGCCTGAGCACATTCATCAGTGTGAGGATGGCAGTGTCTGTCAACATTTCCTCCACAATACTTGAAAGTACTTTGAAGCCAGTGCTGGCTGCCTCTTGAAAATCCCAGGGAAATGTGGATTTCTCTCATCTCCACATTCCAGCACTATGTACATCCTAGACACTTGTTTCCAGCCAGACTCATTGTCTGTGCTCCCAGTCCTGGAGCACTTTAAATGCAGGTAATCTAACCATCCTTATAGATCTTTATAAAGAGATGTAACACATTTTCTGCACTGGTGCACAACCCAACCCTACTTTTGAAGGGTTTTTAAAAGTCTCATCCTTTCATCCACTTTATGTGCAGCCACACCAAAAGGTTCATCAGCTCTCCTGAAAGGACCTTTTGAGCAAGGGCAGAAGTGAGCATTGGGAGATAATGGGGGCTTCAAAGGTGATTTGTCTTCACCTACTTTTGTTGCCAAGGGACATACAACCTCAACTCCTGCTGGGTTAATGAAATCACTTCCTTGACCAATGAGACTCCCCTCACAAAGGACAGAAGTATCTTAGGTATCCCTGGGAAGGAGCTGTGAATATTTGTCTTTTTTCTCTTCTATGTGGCTTATGTTAAGCATTCTGGGACAGAAAGGTCACATCAGGCCTCAAACAAAAAAGAAATGTATACATTTCTCCTTCCTGTTGACATTTATCACCTATCCCAGTCACCTCCAGCCACAGACACACTGGAACTGGCTTTGTTATGGGCTCTGACCTGGAACTTCCCCCTGGCTAAGGTATGCCTCTTCCTTTTTCTCTCTCCTGTCCCAGGTATGGCCCCAGCAACTATAGGTGAGTTAGCACAGAGGTACAGTGTGAGGGATATGTGCTTGTGTATTTTTCGGAGTAAAAAAACAAATGCAAACAGACGTGTCTATTTTAACATTAGGCCCAGATTCCCAGAGCACCGGGATTTGCACTCCAGAAAGCAATCAGTCTGCCTTGCCTCCTGCCACATTCCTGCATGTAAAATACTGGGGTTTGGAAAGAGATACAGCATGGGCAAAGCCTGAAACCATCCCCAAGCACTCGGGTCGTTCAGCTCACACCCATGTGCAAAGGCTAGCTCCATGTGGTTCAGAGACCACATGTGAGATGGCTGCCCCAGGGATTGACTCAGGCTAGACCAGCTTTATCTTTCTCCTTGTATTATGCATAAGAAAGTTTTCCTGTATTGTGTTTGTTCAGTGGAATTCTGATGCAGGGCCAAGATTGCAACCACCTCAGAAAAGTGATTCATCAGATGGCATTTGCAAGGGGCCACCCCAGCTTCTGTCCCTTGAAAAACCCCTGGCTGCAGCAGTGAAATGGTAGTGCCAGTGCTTGTACAGGTGAGCGTCCCACACAGGTGGGTGTTCCTAGCAGGCACTGATACATTGTTTATTCAGTGCATGACTGCAAGCAATTTTAGTTTAGTCAACTAGAACGGGCTTTCAGTAGTACAGGAAATAAAAAGGGTTTCCATGTTATTTCTGGAAACTATATAATTGCTTTTCACTTTTTCCTTTGCTCTTGGCAATGCCTCCCCTTTGCATGATTTAAGTAAGATGCCGAAAGTCTCCAAGACAGATACCAGGGGAAGAAGAGAAAAAAAACAAACCAAACCAAACCAAAACAACAACAAAAAAAACCCACACCCCAAAACCAAACGAAACCAAACCAAATCAAAAAAACACCAAAAAAAAAAAAAAAAACCAAAAAAAAACCAACAAACCAACAACCCCCAAACAAACACACAATACCACATTGTGTCCACATTACACCGAAAGTTTGCAAAATTCCTTGGCACCAGCAGCATAGGGAATCAAAACACCTACTAGCAGGCAAAGGTGGGGCTCCTGTATGAGCAGTCAGGGTCATGTCAGCAACATTTAGAAATGTATTTTCTGCATACATTTTATGTACAATTTCAGCATCCCTTGCCGACATCCATTCCACTGTTAGTCAGCCCAACCAAATTAAAGGCAGCACTGGAACATGACACTGCACTACGATCACACCCTCCCTTGGCATATTTGTTGCCCTCCAGTGAAAAGGTCAGAGATCCCCATGTATTATTTAAAATACAGAAACTAGTTTGCTATTAAATGTGAGGCAGGGTCACCTAGAATGTCAGCTGTAGAATGTGGGAGTTTGAATCAAAGCTTCACATCTCCTCAGATTATGTTCACCTGAGGATCTGAATAAGGCAGTGGAAAACAAAATGACTGTTGTTTATAAAGTTCTATAGCCCTGTCAGGCCTGATTCCTTCAGCAAGTTAAAGAAATGTAAACTGACCACGACAACCAAAGTAATGTCCCATCTGCCCAGGGTCCATCCAGCCTAGCAAGGGCTGTGCCAGAGCAACTGTCTTTCCATTTCTCCCCTCAAAGAAAACACACAAGTTGTCCATTTAAAGCCACTTACCAAATGCTGTTAAGTCACAAGGAAAACTGAGCTTAGGAGAAGACCTTTGGGACATGGCTCCGATTAGGTCTCTAGGTCCCCGATTAAATCAATGCTCTCACCATTTAACTGATGCATATAAAATGAAAATTAATTGATGGCCTTGGACCTTTTCCCAGCAGGCTGGTGTCTGCTTATCAATGTCACCAGAATGAATATCACCAGCTGGCCCACCTCTTCAGGCTTCAGAAAAACACAGAGCAAACAGAAGGTACGACTAACTGAATTTCAGCCTTAAACCTGCTCCCTGACTAGTTCTAGATCCAGGCACAACAGTAGCGCTGGCTGGCCAGGAATTTTCTACTACTTTCCTAGATAAACCACATCACCCAAGACATGGATGACATAAAGCTTGGAAACTTTTCAGCCACAAGCACATTTCTTTGCCTGTTACTCATGTCCTTGTAAACATTTATTCTCAAATAGCATTTGAAGATTCACATTATATACTGTATTTGTATTTGCTTTTGGCATGCCTTGAACAGTGAAAATCAATAAAGGTAGTTTCACCTGCAGAAGCTTGAAGCCCTGGTATTTGTCCAGTAAACATTCCATACACACAGTCCTTCACTGCTTAAGAGAACTGCACCAAAGACAGACTATTGCAGGTACTTCTCTGATGTTAGAGCTTGTCAAAGGATATTCTTACAGAAGCTGAAGGATTGGATTGTGCAACACTTACAGCACTGAACACTTACTGCACAACCAGCCCATTGAGAAGGTCTGGCACAGAAATGTTCCCCACAAGTATGTGGTTTCAATAGACCAGCAAATTAGTCAATGAAGGACAGCACCATCTCGAAAATGACTGAGGTCTCTGCTCTATAAATTATAGTGGGTGTCTTTTTCTGATAAAGCTAGCATAAAGATACAATAAAATCCTTTCGGGAAGAAAACTATCCCCACATACTGATACGGTGCTGCTGCAGAACAGTCCCTTCAAAGAAGTATAAGTTTTGCAACAGATTTTACCGGGGAAGAAGGATTTAGCCAGAGATTTTACTGGCAGCAAAATATACATAAAAAAAGCATTCGCCCAAATGATTCACTTCAGTAGCTCCAGGACAGTCTGTAGTTTCTTACAGGGAAATAATTGGTATTCAGAAACATACAAAAGATCACTCCAAATGCCATATGTCATTTAATACATCAATAGTGTTGTAGGCTACTGTCAGCCTGACTGTAACAAAGAAATTTCTGCCAAAACCAAAAAACATCCCGCCCTCTCCTGGTAGGCCTAAATAGGCCA
>VWYK01036346.1:6739-18652 GCA_013399775.1 Semnornis frantzii
TGAAGTAGTATTTTTCATGACTCCTGCTTGAACTCTGGAAATAAACTGAAGTTTGGCTTTCAGGTCTCTATGGACAAATCCTTTTGTCTGAGTCGATCTTCATCTCAGCCTTTGATCATCTGCAGTAGTTATTAGCTGTGGTGTGAGAGCTGACTCTTGGGGTCAAGAGACTCGTATTAAAAAGGAATTGCTAATTACAGTCCATTTCAATAAGCTTAGAAATACAGCAGAGACAAGTCCATTATATCAGAGTTAATAAGGTTACAAGATGTTGTTGATGCACATGATCTGCTTTGTTACCAAATGATACTTAAAGGATGGATTGTTGCTATAGCACAAGAGTTGCACAGAATGATTAAGACTTCAGTTTGACAGAGGTCATTGCCTATGCAGGTCTGGCTTTGAATGGTATTTCAGCGCCTGAAGATGTATTTGGGTGCCTAGTTACATTTTCAGAAGCTCTGATACATACAAATCTGCCAGCAGCACAAATTAGGGAATTTCTTCTGAAAATTTCTTTGAGATGCCTGTTTGGAAGTTTTGAGTGGGATTTAATCTCAACCTGCTGCAGCTGTCTGAAAATGAGCTATGTAGAGTCACTCTGTAGTCAGTGCACAGAGACAATCACCTGCAGTAGCTGTCTGAAAGAGGCAGGGTGAGTACCTTTTGAAAAGGAAGCTTTTCTCACTAGTAGCTGCAGAAGATGCCCAGCTGAACTAACTACTTGTCTCAGGACAGCAAGGTTAGATGAGATGAATCCCAGTCTGTGTCAAAAAACAATTGCACATCTGGTCATTCCTTTAGAGTTAATGGAAAGGATGATGCATATGCTGTCCAAGGGAAAAATAAATCATTGTTCACATCATGGTCTCATCTTCTGCAACACAAGCATATCCATCTTCTTACTTGAGAAAGGAAGGAATATCAAAGAGGCTTTACCTGAATGACTGCAGACACCTGAAAATAGAGAGTGGGGAAAAGAGACTAGAATATTAATAAAAAGGTTATCTTTTATTCTCTGGATGGTTTTAAAATGGTGTTTCCATTAGTCAGAGCTGTGTTACTGCATACCTGGAATTTTTCTTGACTTTCTACATCACTCAACAACAGTGAATTCTTAAAATGAGACATACCGATACCTAAAATACATACAGTTCCAGTCAAGTAGGAGCTGCAGAAGCATGTTTTTCCACCTAAATCTATATTCAGAGACCTCCCTTGTAGCAGAAAAAAAAAAAAAGAAGAAATTTCTGTTTGTGGTGACAGCAGTTTTGCTGTGACTTAACTTAGAAAAATTAACACGTCAGTAGGTTGTATGTTTTTCTTCCTTAATGAAAATTGTTATTTAACATGAGTGTATTTTTTTATCCTCTCTCAGACTCTTAAGACATGACAAAAACATACAACGTGTTATGGAGCTAATATTGCACGCGGTACAGTATTTGATATGCTGCATCCAATATACAAGTTTACAAAAGAGAAAAGCTTGGTCTTCAGAATAAGCTTGTGGTATGAACCTTAACCATGCTCTGTAGCATTTGCCATCACATAAAAAGTCCATCAGAAAGTTTCTCTATACACAGAGCTTCAGCTAGGCAACTTCAGATAATCTTATGGTGCTTTATTCCTTTTTCTAGACCATGGGATGATACTGAGCTTTATTCTCTTCCTCCATTGTTTGTTTTTTTTTTCTCATGCAGCATTTTAAAATTTGACATTTTTGTCATATTGTTGCCCTGGGCAGCACAAGCACAACTACAACAACAACATTACTGATGTCATCCTCTCTGAAGTTTCTCAGCCAACAAGTGTTGAGGAGGTTATTGCTCTGACAAGTCTTCAGGCAGCTCCCAGTTGATGCAGCACCACCGAACACACTCCCTTTTAATAGCAATACAAAAACTTGATGCTGCCTCTTGGGATTTTGATTTTGGAAGAGATTGATAGGACTGAGGTCCTACATTGGATAGTAGTGTAAAGATTTTTGCCAGAATGCTATCTGCCTTGTTCTTTATCTGTCTTTTTCTTAAGGTAGATTCATTTGGAAACATGGACTTACATGTGTTACCCACATGTAGATATTCTAGGTAACACTCAAACTTAGACAAATGTGTCCCTATTATATTCACAAAAATATTCCTTTTGTGTAGAAATTTTCATGAAAAAAACAAAACAAAGTAAAACAAAAAAAAAAAAACACACACAGAAAAGAATCCAAAACACACCAATAAAAACAAACAACTCCCCCATCCCAGCCCTGAATGGAAGATAAGAGATTGTTGTCCTTCTGTTCCCAATATATTAATTTTTAATATATTCTGGATATATCCAAGCATGCTTCATTAGCACATCCAGAAAAGTTTTGACATCTTGAAGACTCTGTCCCAAAAGTTTCTGCTTTAATACTTTCTGGTTCGAACCTATTCTGAAAATCTCAACCACTACTAAAAGGCCAACTGAAATGTACTATAAACAAGCTCAAGTCCAGTTGAAAGGTAGCTTTACACTAATGGTCTGAGTCTAGAAATCCTTATAAAAAAGGCTTTAAGTTCTTTTTATATAAAGGATTTTCTTCTATCAGATAAATGCTTTCTTTGCTCTGACTAGCTTTCTGGTAAATTTTCTGATTGCAATAGGATTTGCCAAGTTCTGAGATCTGTTTAAGCTCTGGAAATAATGCCCTTCCAGCTAGGTCATATTTTCTACACTGTAAGAAGTGAAGAGAAGGCCAACCACTACTCCTCTTACACAACCCTTATTCTTTTGAGGGAAATGTATAAGGCTGTATCTTGCCACACACACACTTCTCATCCAGGACAAGTCTCTATACAAAGGTTTTTAAAGATAATAACTGAATTTCTATTAGCACACTGCCTAGGTGATTAGTTTTGCTATGTTCCTGCGGAATCACTTTCCATCTTTGTAGATGTCTATGGAATAATTTGTCTAAGGAACTTCTCTGCAGTTACTTTTCTATTAATCACAGAATCACACAATGTCAGGGGCTGGAAGGGACACCTCCCCCTTTGCCAGAGCAGGATCACCTATACCAGATCACACAGGAATGTGTCCAGGTGGGTTTTGAATATCTTCAGAGGAGATTCTACAATCTCCCTAGGCAGCCCGTTCCAGTGTTCTGTCACCCTCATGGTGAAAACAATCGTCTTCGACTTCCCACGGAACTTCCTGTGCTTCAGCTTCCACCCACTGCCCCTTGTCCTGTCATTGGGCATCACCAAGCAAAGCCTGGCTCCATTCTCCGGGCACTCACCCTTTATATATTTATAAACATTGCTGAGGTTACCTCTCAGTCTCCTCTTCTCCAAGCTAAAGAGCCCCAGTTCCCTCAAACTCTCCTCATAACAGAGATGTTCCATTATATTAATCATCTTTGTGGCTCTGCATTGGACTCTCTCAAGTAGCTCTATGTCCCTTTTGAATTGGGAGGCCTGAAACTGGACACAGTACTCCAGATGGAACCTTATTAGGCTTTTAATATTATACTTTAATATTTGTGTCTAGGAACCTGCATTATATGACCCTAATCAGTCTAGAAAACTCCCTTTCTCTTTAAATGATGTTAGTGTACTGCTAAAAGCAAATAAAAGTGCATTTGTTCATTGCAAGACCTTGTGCTGTAACTCATTATTGCAATAATGAATGTTTGTGATGCCCCCATCCTGCCATCATTTAAGCATGTGATTACACTGAATTGAATGACTTCACATGCATTAAGGTGAGTCACGAGTTTAAGTGCATACTGAGATGAGCTAATTTTCCCTAATAATCTTTGCCGAATCTTTGTCTATTTAAATACTTCTTGGTGGGGAGGAAGGGGGAAGTGATTACATTAGACAGTGACAAAAAGATTTTATTTTGGTACCAAGGTATTAAAAACCTGCATCAGCAGACTGTTGGACCTCTTCTTTCTTTCCCATCTTGCCTTTTGGTCTCTGTTACTAGGAGTATTTAGTAAATTGCTGCAAACGAGTTGCAACTTGCTCGAGATTATTCTTCTATGCCCTCTCTCATTGAAGGATCTAAATAAATGCAATGAGAATGCAAAGGGGGGGAGGGGGGAAGAATTGTCATCATTTCCAAGAAAACAGTATTTAGGAGATTTTATTTACATCGAGGATTATGCGCTTGCATTTGGACTTGGAACAACATCAAAAAAACCCCACATTCCTAAACAAAAGGTGGTGTGCATGTGGAAGATGAGAAATCATTGCTGTGGTTTTGGAAAACTGTTTACACAACAACAAAAAAAGTGTACAAGACAATCATATGGTAGAATCAGTTGCCTGGTAAATAACATGCTGCTTGGTGTGACAGTAGTGAGGAATTTTATCTAGAGGCCATTGCAGTCACAGTTGCATCATCTGTAAACATTTTTTTTAATCTCATTATTTATTTACTTATTATTTTTATTCTTGATCATTATTTATTTTTACTTACACAAGCATGCTACCATTCACATGAAGTCTTTGAGGTGTTTGACAACCTTCCCATCTTCCCCGCCTCAGAAAGGTTCCTCATGTTTTCTCTAATTTCATGCTAAGTAAAAAACGTGAGCTAAACAATGAGTTGGTGTAAAGCACTTCAGTCCTTTATTCCCATTTCCCAGACCAGAATTCAAGCCCATCCAGTTCATCTTTGTGGCACAAGCGATGCCAGCGCAGAAGCTGGAGCTCACACAGCCACTGCCATGCCATGCTGTGTCCAGGTTGAGAAGTAAGTTTTGTTGGCACATGGGAAGAATGCCAGTCAGTTATGATGCCCCTCGTGGCTGTATCTCTGAACCAGCTTTGTAAACTGAGCGGTGCCTGCTACCTCTACACGGTGCAGTGCACACACAAGGCTTCAGAACCAAGTTCTCTCCTGCTGCTAGGATGCCCAGATAACATTTAAGTATGGAAAGGCGATGTGATCATGGCTAATTAAGTTTATTTCACCTAGCCTAAGAGGTGCCCTGTTCCTAAGAGACTCTCTAGGCTGAACAATCATCACAATGATGCAAATGGTTGCAGCTCCAATGATAAAAATCTTAATTCAGAGGAAATGTAATTCAGTAGGATTGTGCGATTTATAATATCACAAAGATTCCTTTCAAAAGGGAACAGGAAAGAAAATAAGTCTGATACAATATGCCATGCAAGGAATTAGTACTCTTTGGTAAAGTAAGCTTTCCGAAAAAACCCTCCATGTCTTAGAATATATCTGTTGACTAACAATCCTGTGCCAAAATTAATCTAAATTCCATTTTGCCAATTCTTGAGTCCTGAGTAATGACATTGGTTGAATCATTAGTGTTAAGTCCTTAAAATATAAGTAGTTTCCTGATACTTTCCACTCTGGGGCATCTTTCTTTAAAAAAAAAAAATGGCACTACAAAACCAGATGCTGTTCTGTGTGCATAGGAGAAATCAATGGATGGGATCAATATTCCCTCCATAGGTAATAAATGCTGAGAAGCATTTCTGTCTATCTAAATTGATCCTAGAGAATTCTTTAAATTGGTTCTGATGTGTAAAAAAATCATTACCCTATTGATCAAAGCTTTTCTTTCTTTCTTTCTTTGATATGTTATTTCATCTCTGCCATTGTTAATGGTCTCAGGCTTCTCCTTGCAGTTATGATAAACAGAATTTCTTAAATCCACAGAAGACTGTAATTTTAATGAACAAGAAATAACTGAGTTTGTGTCTTTGAAGATGAATGCTTTGCTTACAGTTGTTGCAAGTATTTTTAAACTGGGAAGTTACTACATCTGAATTATTTACAGTAACTGCCATAATTTTATTTGAAGCAGTTGTCCAAATCCAAGGCCTCAACTGGTCCGTTTGCTCTAGGAGTAAGAGCTTGCTGGAATGGAGATGAGAGTTTTCAGCCTTCACCTGTCTTTGTTCTGCTCTGCAACCAGGCGAAGGTGTTCATGTTAGCTGCTGAGTCTATGGAAAAAACTCACCGTGAGATAGTGAACAGTGCTAGTTATCAGTATGGATGTCTCAGCCTAACACATTACAGTAAGTTGTAGACTTTGTGACTTCTGTTACAATGCTGTTTTATTAACATTTAAACTGCTAAACTACTCTAGAAACATTAAGTATTTCTCTGCTAAACCAGGATTTTTCAGAGTATACAATAATTGAATGTTACATAATTTGTAAATTAATTTGCCTGAAGAACATTTTAATGTTTCAGCATTGGTGGTGTGGTTTGCTCAGACACAGCAGTGTGTGTAGCAGTCTGCAATGAGAGTGGGAAGCGTGGGACAAAGAGGGTAGGGGAGGTCTGGTGGAGTGCTGGCTCTGAAGAGTGCTCTGTTCCCAACTGTTTGAGGTATCAGAGGCCTGTGACAGCCTTTACAGCTGTGATTTGTTCTAGGGTAAAATCTTAAGGCTTTAACTAACATCATTTATTGACCATCAGAGCCTGGTATCAGTAAACTGGCCTGCTTTTTCAGGCTTTTCCAGTCCAAAGATGTGTCTGGCTGTTTAACAAGATGTGTTGTGAGCTGGCGGAGCAGTGCCTAATGTGGGCTTGGTAAGGTTTTGCTCAAAATTCATTTTACAAAGACAGTAGTCATGGCTCTGATTTTTGTTAGGCTCTTACGGAATACAAATTGTCAAACTGCCTTTTGACAAATACAGGTTTTGTTTCCGCTACCCCAAGTAATTTGGTTTCATCAAACAAGCCAATAGGTCTTGTCCAGTTTTGTCTTCTGAAGAAATGTAGTACCTAATTAGATTGCTTCCATATAGCAGCACTATTTTAAATTTAACTACCAGCTCAAAGTAGGAGATGGATTTCATATTGTATTCACATGAGCAGGTCTGCCTTCGTTAGCATTTACATAGCAATGTAGGTATGCAAAGCGGCTTGCAGGTGACAAAAGGCACATTCCTTACTTACATGCAACATAACTGAGCATCGCTGAGTAAAAAAAAATAGGTCATATGTCTATGGCTTTTCTTAGGCCTGTAACTTTAGGTACAGGTAAGGAGAATTTGCAGAGTCAGATTTCTATACGAGATAATTAGTTTTAATTACCCCATTCTCCAAAGTGGGGTAGGTGCTTTAAAATAATTGAGTCTTTTGAGGTACTAATTGAATATCCTGTTCATTTCTGGTCTTAAAACAACACAGAGATGTGGGTTTAGTATCAATAGTAGTTTTTCCAAAAAGGCGTGAGTGGTTTTTATTATTTTATTAAGTACAGATGTATTTCCAGCCCAAACAACAGTACTGCATTTGTAATTAATCAATGACTGAGGCTAAATGCATTCCCTGTCTGGAAATGGCAGCCTGGCAAGGTAGAAGACATGAGATTAGGAACAGTTTTTCCTCTGTAGGACACCAGGACTGGAAACCTACAGTGGTAGCTTGCTCGGATGCATGGGGAAAGAAGGGAGCAGAAGTGCACTGATGTCTCAGAGGAAATTCCATTCCACCCAAAAAGAAAGGCGATTGTTCAGAAATACCATGCCCCAATCTGCGCTGCTCCTGACAGCTTCTCCAGATGCCTTGCAGCTCCCAGGTTAGCTGGGATTTGGACTAGCATTTTGGTGGAAACTGTGTGTTTCATCCACACTGTCGGGGTGCTAGTTTGGAGTCTGGTTCGGCTCTGGATTTCTTTGTGGGGTTCCAAGTAAGGAACCATCTGTGATATCACGGGCTGACTGAAGCTTGAGGTTTGCATATGGGAAAAACATGACCAGCCACATACATTTTAGTGTGAAAATAGTTTCTTCCTTGGGTAAGCTGTCATCCCTTTAATGATTCCTTGAACAGAAGTTGTTTATACCTTTCATTGCCTTTGCTGCCTTTCTCTACCTCCCTTTTCTAACTCACGGCATCCTTCCTGGAGCAAATGACCAGATGGTCAGAGCTTATGTTATTCTAAGGACATAATAGGGGTACATCAGAAAAATTAGTACCTAAGCTCTACCAATGGGCAGCGGCAAATCAACTGTAATTAGTACAAAGGCTTCAACTGTAGGGTCTCTTTGTGGTAGCAATGTGCGTTGTCATCATTCCTATCTGACAGTTTGAGAAAGAAGGATGAACTGAGGATTGGCACAGAGCCAGATAGAGCAAAGCTTTATTTTAGTTCATGTTGCCCATTCAGCAGGTGCCCCAGCAGATACAGAGCAGGTCCTTTGGAAGCCTCGTGTGCCGGAGATCTTGAGGCTGTGAGATCCAGAAGTCGCAATCTCCAAGGCATTGCATCTTCTGAACAGAAACTGTTCATTTCAATGCAAATCATCATAACTGCTGGGTTCAGTCAGTTTGCATAGACAGCCCCCCTTGGCAGTTTGGTCAAAGGTATGAAGAGAAATTTATCTTCAGGCTTTTATCTTCCCCTGAGCATTTTATCAAAGTGCTTTGTCAGTGCAGAAGTATCCTTCAGAAAAACAGAGCTTTGCATGACAATTATGTAATAGTTTTTGTTTGCTTTCTTAATTGAAGAACACTTTGAAAGAGCAATAAAACACAGTTTGTTCCCCCTTTCCAAAAGGAAGGACAGAGAGAGTAAATTCACATTCTAATGAGCAAATTGTTACCAGCCAGTAAATCAATGTTGACATGAAGGGTGACAGAAACAAGATCTTCTCATTTTGTATGTTCCCCTCCCATTCCCTCTCACATGCATCTGCCTGTGGATCCTGCTGCATCCATCCAAGGAAGGAAGCAGCCGTGCTCATAGTCAGAGGCTTTAACACATCATAACTCAGCTAACAACAACTCATATGAAATGAACTCTTCTTCACCAGGGCTGCCTCATACACCTAAACCCTTTCCCCAGCCAGTACTAGCAATGAAGGCACATGTAGTTTACTACTGCACTATGTAGCTAGTCATTTTTTTATTGTGTCTCTCTCTATACCTATTGGTTTTGTCATTTCCCAATACCGCTGGAATATTGGCATGGGCTGCAGGGCTGAGAGCGACGTTGTTCTCCTTCAAGCATATGACTTATTTAGCAAAAGGTTTGGAGAAACACAGTGTTTGGGTCTGTTCATGCCCTGCTGCCAAGCCAGGAGGGCAAATTAGACACTGAAGCTGTTGTCTCAGTTGTCGGTCTGTCCTGCCCTTACTTTCTGGAAGTGAACTGCAGTTGTCCAAATCTTTTCTCCTTCCAGTCCATCTCTCTTTGTAATGAGTGGGTTTGTTACTGGTTTTGAGAAGCTGAAAGTGACATTAACCCCCTGCCCAGCTGTTGCAATGTCAGGGCTGCAGGCAAAATGGCATTTGTTTGGCTCCTAGAGAAGTCAGCCCAGCGACTGCCTGGAGAGTCTGGCTGCAAGAGAAATCCATATGCAATGCTTCTGTCAGCAACGACTTGCTGGAAGGGAGTTTATAATAAATATTCACATCTGCTGCTTTGGACACTCTAATCCATCCTACAGATCTTTGCTGTGTCAGGCTTTGTTCTAGATGAAGGAGCTGGGTAGTTATAAAGGTTTGCAAATAGGGCATATTTATCATGGTTAGCTCTACTTTCTAGTTCCCTTTCTTGCACAAATATCCATGACCATGCTAAGCATAATCTGTGATCAAATATACTGAGTGCATTTGTAAACTGTTGTAGATTATGTGTTTCCTTTGATAAATGGAGAAAGTGGCAGTTTCTGGGCTGTCAAATGAAGCCATTGGATGTCAATGAGCAAAGCAGAGAAAGCATCATTGTTAGCAATGTTGCATTCAATCTGACCTTATTTCCAAGGATGAGGCATCTACCACTTCTCTGGCGAACCTGTGCCAGTGTTTTACCATCCTCATTGTAAAAAATTTCTTTGCTATATCTAGTCTAAATCTCCTGTCTTTTAGTTTAAAATCATTACCACTTGTCCTGTTGCAACAAGCACTGCTAAAATGATTGTCCTTATCTTTCTTGTAGTCCCCCCTTTAAGTACTGAAAGGCTGCGATAAGGTCTTCTGAAGCCTTCTCTTCTTCAGGCTGAACAACCTCAACTCTCAATCTTTCTTCCTAGGAGAGGTGTTCCAGCCCCCTAATCACTTTTGTGGGCTTCTCTGGACCCACTCCAAAAAGTTCATGCCTGTCTTGTGCTGAGTAGCTCATTGGCTACTTGGTGAATAATCTGAATGAATAAAAATAGCAAAGTATATCCTGTTTTTCACAATCTTCCTCCAACGTGATGACCTTGGTGCCAGATTGACTTTGTCAGTGTCAATATTAATTATTCATCTGCTGCCAATGTCTTTGTTTTTAGCGAGAAAATTGTGGTACATAGAGCTGCAATCATTTGGAAGGTATATTGAACTTGCTACTAATATAAAAAGGTGTTTGACCAAGATTATGACTGGCAGTGCAATGATCCTGCTGTTCGGAGGACCACGTCAGCTTTGAAATGATTGTGATACTGTATTGATCCTCTTTTCCATGTCTGTGAGTGTGTGTGAAACTCATTATTATAGTTAATTTCTAAAAAGAGAGAGAGTCTTTATCTGCTGGCTGGGTAAGCACAGGGTGCTTCAAACTTATGACTTATCAACTGTTACCTCTGGTTTTATTTAAGCAGGAATAAACATAAACACATTCTGCCTCCTTGAAAGTGACAAAAACTGAGTCCATTTGGTTTGTAAACTAGTAAATGGAAACTGGGCACTCTTTGAACCTTTTTAAAGTTTTCTTTCTTTGTTTCTACTGTCAGACTCAATTCTACACCAAAAATATTATTATTGTATTTTCCACAGGGATATAAGGGAGTAAGGCGCTCTGTTCAGTTAGATACATGATCTCCTTGAAATTCAGTTGAAAACCCTCATTTTCACCTCTTGCAAAGCCGTACAAGAAAGGTAGTGTTAAAAATGCAGTCTGATGCTGATACCTCTAGGAATCAAAAGGGCTTCTACTTCCCCAGTGCTTGGTCTGAGTGTCAGAATATGCCTCTGAATAATAAAATAGCTGTGCTCTTAATGAGTAACATGCCAAGATCTCTAGATTCTCTTTAATCGCTTCAAAATCCAATTTCATTATTATTGATCTGTCTGACTTCCTGATAATTTATCTCAGAAAACATGAGTATGCATGTTTAAATATTAATCTTTACAGCAGCGATCTCAAAACTCCTGAGGATGCTCTCTTTACCTCTGCAAACCTCAATAACCTTCCTCTCAATTCCAGGTGGTACGGTGGCTGTGGTGAACAGTGATGGATCCCTCCAGTTTCTGCCACCAGAGCATGGGCACCTCTCCAGACTGCAGGGCCACAGCGGCCAAGTGCATGGCCTTCTCTTCCATCACCAGGCTGCTCTCCAGGGATGCCAGGGGTACCACTCATCTCCAGACCTGAGGAGTAACCTTAATCTCAAGGTGTTAAGGGAAAAGTCATGGCTTAATAAGCACAGCAATGAGGGCTTAGTGTTTTCACTGTTAATGTCAGCAGTGGGAATGATCACCCCAAACGACTGTTCTTCTGCGTTTATCCAAATAACATCCACAATGTTCTGTGTTTATCCAAACAACATCCCAAATTTCTCCCTCTTTCTCCTACCATTGTGTTTCTCCAAACATCCAGAACCTTTTTTTTTTTTTTCTGGGGCTTCTGGAGAAATAGCTTTACAATGACGCCTAATGACAGAGCAGCCGAATTGCAAGGAGATTGATATTTAATGTAGCACAAGAGGAGGCACGGGAGCTGGGCAGCCCCCTCCCCAGTGACAGCCTGTGGCAAGATGTGAAGTTTTCACTATGCAGCCGTGGGGGACGTTTCTCTGCAGCAAAGGCTCCGGACGGCGCCCGGCCAGCGAAGGGAATGAGCAGCGAGAGTTGGGCAGCGCGGCGCTGAGGGAAGGAGGGAGGGAGGGAGTCAGGCAGGGGGAGCGGCCGGCGGCGGGGCCCGGCGGCCTGCGCTGGGGGACCCCAAACCCCTCAAAAAGCCCACTC
>VWYK01036346.1:18688-29546 GCA_013399775.1 Semnornis frantzii
CCGCCTGCTTACAGCCTAACCAGCCCCCTTTTCCCCCCTCCTTCGCCAGCTTGACTCGCAAGAGAGCCACTGGGCATAGGGAGGGGATATAGATGGGTATTTTTCCCTCTCCGCCCCCCCTCCCCGCCTTGAAGACCTGAGGAAATCCAGCCCAAGTTCGGCGCGATGACTGTGCTGCTGGCATCGGGGCTTCTCCGCGGCGTCTCTGCCTCCGGACCGCCTCGCTGCTGCTCGCTTTGAATCCTCAGCGCCGGGCTAAAGCTTAATTCTCATGTGGTCGCACGGCTGCTTCCTTCCCCTGTTTTGCGATGGGAGGTGGAGGAAAAGGGATAATTGTCCGTGAGTCAACGCCGAAAATGTGATTAGGAGGAACTGCTTTCACTAATCTGTTTCTAACCTTTTAGTCCATGTTGGCCTGTGACCCCTTTCAGCTTTGCGTTCGAGCCTGATTAGGTAAGTGTGAATTATTCACTCGGGGTGAGGGAAGGCGGAAGGAAACGTTTTACTCAAAGACTTACCTACGGTCCTGGCCTCTCTGGTGATGAGAAATTATAGGAAAGTTCAGCTGTAAACTAATTCTGAGCTGAGCAGCATTTGTTTACTTGTTGAAATCTACCTGTGCAAGACGTCTGCAGTCTGTCTGATTTCCATCTGAGCCAAGCGCTTCTGAGTTGCTGTGGGACATCTCAGATGCTGGAGCAAATTATAGTGGTCTTATTTCTCGTCTTTGGAGAACTTTTTATGATTTGGAGAGCTTCCGCATCAAACTTCATCAGATGCCCTCGATTGTCTCAGGTTTCCTCAGACGCGAATTACTTAAATTGCTTCTGGTTTGTTTTACTCCCCCCCCCCCGCTAAATGCCCACCAATTTGCAGTGTTGCAGCCTACCTGTAGCGTTTCAGTGGGTGAGATGCTCTGCTCTGTAGAACCGTAAAGCAGCCGGAGCTGCATGAATCACTTGATTTCCAAACAACACATTACAAGAGATACTGCTGATAGTAGTAGAGGAGTGCATAGTCCTTGTGATGGGAACGTAGCTAGTACTTCAATTAAGACGATATCTTTCTGAATTTGATAAAGCTTGTGTAATATCCGGTGTCTCCCTCTGTTGTGGCTTTGGAAAAACTGCTTTGTCAACAGGATCCCTTGGCTGCTTCTCTAGGATTAAAGCTTGTCCTGCTGCTGACCGGTTTTTTTGTTTGGTTGCTTGGTTTTTTGTTTGCCTCTTTTTGTGTGTGAGTGTGATTTTGTTTGGAGGTTTTTTGTTTGTTTTTGGGTTTTCTTCGATTAAGGGAGAATTAATTGCTGAACATCTGCAGTCCACCAAAAATCCTGGTATATAAAAAGTAGCTCCCAGAGGGATGGATGGGGAGTACATTTTTGCTTGTGTGTGTAGGTTAGTGCGTGTTTGTATATGCTGTATGTGTGTGTGCGCTCTGGAAACAGAGGAGGAGGAGAAGGAAAGCACACAGATCCCAACCAGTCCATCTTTGGTTGGCGCCAGCAACCACCTCCCTCGTTCCTCAGTCCCTAAATGCAAATGTTTAATCTCATTTCAAAGTTCCCTGTCATGCTTTGCCTCGGTTCCCATAAGAGAGATCAGAAACCATCTTGGTCCTGTGGTGTTGCTGGCTGTTCGCAGGTGTGCAGGCAGGACAGTGTGTTGATGGCAATGATGTGAATGATGTGGCACGGCGGGCAGCCAATAGCACACCCACAGCACACGAACAGAGCCTTTGCCGGGAGCTAGTTCTCCCTGGGCACACTGCAAAGCTCCTCTTCCTCTCCGGGTCAGTCCTCAGCTCGACCACTTCAGCGGAGCTCTCCAAAGGTCGGGTCGTGCTGCATAGCTCCTAAAGTTTTAGAAAGACTCAATCTTAATCAGCCAAACACACTTCAGCAACTCCATGCATTACACAGGCAGTTGACATCCTGCTCTCTGTGTTTCACTCTGGGAATTACTGAAATGCTGAATAATGGAGAAAGTGAATTACATCTCTGCTGCTGTCGGGATTTTACGTACCTGCTGCCAGCAGGGTTGTGTTCGTAGCCCAAATAGTCTCTCTTCCTCTTTGGATGTGCTGTATATAACATTCTGTACTATCCCACCTCTGGCAGACCAAGTATAACCCAGCACCATCTTTCATATTTGATGCTGATCTACCTACAGATTATGTTTATCTCATTTTTCAACTCAGATTTTCTGTCTCACTTTAATGAAGTGCTCTGTGCACCAGATATAGCACAGAGGGACAGTGGTGGGAGGTTAAGACTGGATTTAAAAACTGGACTTAACTTGGGTTCAAATCCCTTCTGAACTGCCCATCCTCATGTGATTTCAGGCAGCTACTATAATTTCTCATGGTTTAGAAAACTCAGCTGCACACATGAGGAAAGTCAAAATGAGATGATTCTGTGAATCACCATTTCTGCAGAGATATTTTGTGGGCATATGCTTAGAGGCATCTTGTATCGAAGTTGTTTATTTCACATGCTGTATTCTCTTTAACAGTAACCAAGAAGATACTTAATTCATCTAACACTGTGATAGTGCAGTTTGAAAGCACTGATTTATTCTTGGGTGCTGGATGAAACTATGCCCTTTATAAGTCAATATTCCTTGGAATTTTGAGTTTGTTCTCACTTAAAAATATTTGTTTTCAGACCACAACACTGGTCTCCCTATGGAAGCAGCTGTTTCAATCTGGTATTGAGATCTCATGGAGAACCTGAGGAGGGGGATGGCTCTTCAAATCCATGAAGCCTGGATACTTCTGTTTGTAATCCCTGCTTTGGTCACTCCAGCTGCCATCAGTCATGAAGACTACCCTGCCGATGAAGGAGACCAAACCTCCAGTAATGACAATCTGATCTTTGATGACTACCGAGGGAAGGGCTGTGTGGATGACAGTGGCTTTGTGTACAAACTAGGAGAACGTTTTTTTCCGGGACATTCCAACTGCCCTTGTGTCTGTACTGAGGATGGACCTGTTTGCGATCAACCAGAATGCCCTAAAATTCACCCAAAGTGTACAAAAGTGGAACACAATGGATGCTGTCCAGAATGCAAAGAAGTGAAAAACTTTTGTGAATATCATGGGAAAAATTACAAAATCTTGGAGGAATTTAAGGTATGAAACCCTTTCTTCAGTATTTATTACTGGTATGCTATAGGAGTTGTAATTCTCTTGGTGACTCAAAGGCACTCAGTAGTTGCTTACTGCTGTTAGTTGATGCTGAAGTCCTTTTTAGCTGTGATGCAGGTCTGGAAACTGTTAAGAGCCGATGCCTTCTCCCTTATGTGTGCTCACTGAGGGGAGGTAGCCAGTCAAAAGCCTCCACGTGAAATGCCAGTCCTCAGAATCTCCTGCTCTGGACAACCTTCTCCTTTGCTCACAGCCTGAATCAAGCTGGACTACAAATGGTGTCTTTGGAAATGGTGGTAAACCAGTACCGAGTGCTTTTTAAGAACCTGGTTTCCAGTTTGGGTAGCAAAAATTGATGGCATGGTACTGAGAGTTGTTACTCAGACCTGCATGAGAATGCATCTAAGGAGATTGCAAGCCTTATTTAATAGTTTAATTTCAGCTATGATAAGGCTGTCTAACATAGGCAGAAGGTGAATTTTGTTTGTTGGTACCATCTCGAGGAATGAGAAGTGTGGGGTTTAATTGTCATGGTTGAGTTTCTATTAGGAATGTCATAAAGAAGCCCTACTGGAATATATCTTAAAAATACAACCAGATTTTCAAAACCCATTACCCTTTACACAACCTGCATCTCTCATTCTAATGAGTTTCATTGCATGTTTTCAATTCTGCTAAGGAAAATAGCATTTCACAATGAAGAACAGGGTCTGTAAAGACAAGAGGTATATGTGGGTTTGTTCTCTCAGGTCACAAGGCTTTGAGATTCATACCTCCATAATTGAACACAGCCTATATAGCTCTTCATGGTTGTGTGCCTGATCTCATTATGCACTTTGCCAATTGATTTTCTTTTCTGACAATGAAAATACTTCCCTATAGGTCTGTGTACTTCACAAGTTCTCTGTAACATAGGTCACGATTTTCCCTTTCCCAGATGCTTTCATTTTCAGTGAAGCTAGTATTTAGTTCCTTTATTCTATCCTGTATGGTTTATATTCATCTTCTTCTGTCCATCTGCAACTGCAATCACTCCATATGGGCTAGACAGTTTAATGTCACAGACTCAAGGCAACCAGATATACGAGAAACATCTCCTAGAGGGCCATCCTGATCAACTTGTTCTCTGTTTTGCTTTCCTGAGCAGTGTGAAGACCCTGGTCTCACAAACTACTTAAATAGCAGTTTCATCTTGCCCTGGGAAGGCCTAGCTCAACTTCATCACACTGTTATGCTTCAGTGGTCTCATTTTAACCACCGTGCTGTTAGGTGGTGAAATGTCCCATCTAGGTGTAATTTTGACACATGGTCAGGTTCTTATGTGAGAGTTACAAGGACTGTTCTTGGAGAGATTCTAAGGAGACCTTTTTTTAAGGACTGTTTCTGGATGTATTTTAGTGAAAGAATGATGAGATTGATCTTCTCACTAATGTGTCTTTTGTATGTGAATGAAGTACAAATGTACTAATCACCTTTCCTAGAAGAAATAATGTATCCTGTTAATAGATTAAAGGGTAGAGAAACAGAATTTAAGGGGGAAAAGGTTATTAGAGAGATTTGGAGCAGTCTGGTTCATTGTGTGCTCTGTTCAAAATCTGTCAGGTGTTGTGTGGCAAGTGAAGTTCCAGTATGCTCTGAGAAAAACAAGGTAGAAGGTGTCACACCACTCACACATGGTAACCTTCAGTGCAGGACTAATGTGAGATCCTTCAAACTTAATTTAGTTGTCAGTTGAGCTTTTGACCTGTACCTATGTTTTCCCAAGAATTCAATAGCTTCATGAGTAGGGTGGAAACAGTTTGTTTTGGTGGTGGTTTTTTGGGGTTTTTTTCAGTTCTATGTGTTCACTTAGAAGAAAATAGTGGAATTCTTTCCTCTAAGTAGTGAAAGACATTCAGTCAATGGAAGATTAGTGTGCACTTCTTGGATGTTTTAGAGGAAAAATGGAGCAACTGTGAACTACGACTTATAAATGCTATAGGAAAGACAGAACTTAAGATTCGGGAAAGTACTACTATAAAGTGAAATCTTGGCTTCGTTGAAGCATCCAAGCATTTTCCAAGCATTTTGCTGTTCACTTCAACAGAACGAAGACTTGACCTGCTTTCTCCACAGATGAAATTCTGAGCAGTTCATAGGTTTTACTGGCTCTGAGCTGCACTCTTCCTTTGTCCTGTTGAATTTATAAGGTCTGCAAACTCCTCAAGTCCATTTCACACATTCTGAAGTTAAAGGAGGGAGGATTTCTCCAGTCATTCTGACTCAAAACCAGGTTACTTCTGGTGGAATGTGTTCTCTGTGAACTTGCAACCCTTTAACTCACTTGCTTTACTTTTGATAATAGGAAGGTTCCAAATCGTCATCCATCGAAGTGTTCATTAGTGGTTAGTTACTGCTGAAATCAGGTTCCATTTAAAAACCTTTTGCAATTATGTGTGTGTATGCCAGGACTGATTCATATTGTAGAAATTTCAGCTACCTGATCTTTCACAAATTAAGACTGTATTTTTTTTTTTCTCTAGGAAGTTTTTGTTTGTTGGTTTGTTTGTTTTCCTCCGGGATGTCAGTTCCTGTGAGAGGTTTCCATCTGGGAGTATTTTCATGTCTTGTTTCTAAATTGAGGTGAGAAATCTAGATGCAACTTCATCTCTTTTTTTTCTTCCCACTGACAGTGACTGTCTCAGGGTATGGGAGTAGTTATAAAGACCCATTCCTTGAATATTTACCTTTCTTCTAGTGGACTAATCTCCTCTCCCTGATTTTCTGGACTCATAACAGTTGTAAGTGCAAAATATAAACATGACAACAAGCCATCTAGCTTAGACAGCTGTCCAAATGTTTATACTTGTGCCCCTAAATTGTTAACATGTAAAAATGGAATGCTGAGCCGAAGTTCAACTGTAAACCTAAACCCATTAGTAGTTTTTATCGTATCCTTTCATAAAATCTTATGGCCCTGACAGATGGTTTAGTAAGCCCTAGGTAACATCTTCATAACTCTGTTATGGATCCTGGAGATCTCTGTGACTTTTGTGCCCCAGCTGCCCATACAGAGCCTGTCTCATCCCCATGGTTTGACTGGGACTTATCCCCAGCTTTCGCTGTGGCTAAGGTTCCACCTGGAAACCCTCACAGAAAAGGTCAACATGGTACCTCTGATGTGAATCAAGTTCTGACTCAGACCTGTTTAATATGTAGATTGCTGCCTGGTGTTCAGGTTTTTCGGTCCTATGGAACAATCCACAGGAGAATAGGGAGCTCTGATGACTTTTTCTGGGATCCATCTATCTCTTTCCTGTCTCGTTTTCCATTTCTCTCCTTCTTGGCCTCAAATCTGGTTTCCTGATTCTCCTCTCGCCCCTCTCAGAGGTAAATGTGGGGTGATGGGCAACTGCAGTGCCTTCAGAGAAGGTGTGGAGGATGCTGCAAGTCTCAGGCAGTCTGTTTTCTCCAGAGAGATCTGATGGGGACTCTCCGGGTCACTTAACAGCTTGCTTTTTCTCCCACACATTAGCCATGTTTTGATTTCACTCTTGGACGTTAAGGTCTAAGTCCTAAGTGCTCTGTGCTCATCTGAACCTAGCAGAGATGTTTCAGGGAGGTCGTTAACCTTCCCCTTTTTTCCCAGAGAGAGAAAACAAGCAAAAAACAACTCAGAGAGCTGTCTCCCTTGTTCTGAGTGCACATTGTGTTTTAAATGAACGTTCCCAGACAGCAGCTTATGTAAACTTCAGGAGACAGTGTTCCACCAGCATGATGGATGTTCATTGGCAGCTTATGGAGAAATTGTGCAAATGTCACCGAGACAACTTCTCCTAAGTGCTGATTAGTTTTTACTCACCTGCGTAACTTACTGACACAAAAGCACATGCCTACCCCTGTTTGACAAATGCAGTTTACAGTGCTGGTAAGGTCTGCGTGTAGCCACAGTTAGGAGGCATTTGAAGGGGATTAGGTTGTCAGGTTGAAAAGTCCTTAATCAGTTCTGAACTTCCTAGATCTCTCGCCACTCAATACAGCCCTATTGAGACCAACCTTCTATGGACCTGTATGAATATGCGGAAAAATACCCTTGCTGCGAAATGAACGACCAGTTCACAAGAAATTGTCAAGCTGACATCTCAAAACATTCTCTGCCCCTGCAAGAGAGTAAGTCACAGTGGCATGGATTTTGGTCTGGTGGTGCCATCCTTCTCAAAGTCAGTGGCAGAAATCATCTGACCACAGACATTAAAATATCTCCATTCGCGTGGCAGGACATCGAGTGAGTTATCCTTTGGGGTAGGAACGTGAAAGGTTTTAGAATTGCACCTTGGCCTTCATGTTAATATTTATGTCAGAAAAGCAGCTTCTACCTGCAGTTGTGAACTTGTGCTTGGAAACAGCTCTGAGTACCAAGGACATTTTTTGGGTGCTCTTCAGTGGCTGCCCTTTCTGCCAAGAACAGAACTACAATGTCTTCCAGCTATTTGCTCTCCAGTGCTTAACCTCTGCCTGCCCTTCCCAGTGACTTTACCTCCTTGTTCTTTCCTCTTTCATCTTCACTGCTTCCAAACCCATCCTTGCTCAAAAAGTCCCTAGGCGATGGCCAAATGTTTGCCCCTTGCATCAAGTATGGTCGTGGAGGGTTGAGAGAACAGCACTTGGCCCTGGGCAGGCCTCCACACTGAGAAAGAAGGGAAAGGGGAATTTTTTGCTCCATTCTAGGGCAAATTTGGGTTTTTTTCCCTGTATTTCCTGCCATTCTGTCATAAGTTCATTGTTTTGTTTGTCCACAAATCACCTGTAATGCTTCAGTGATGGCTTCTGTATCTCGCTAACTTTGTGTCTTCTTGAGCAGCACTTTGCACAGCAGGGATCACAGATCTTACAGGGATCTTCAGGTTATAATCAGAATCCAAAATAAATGAGGGACCATATAAGCATAACATTATCATATACTAGCTCTCAGCTCGTTATGGAAACCTTTCTTCTGAACAGTGGTGCTTCTTTCTCCTTTGTTAATGCTCTTTTAAAATGTTTTATTAATGCAATTATCTCAATATAACTTAACAAAATAAGACTTCTCATCAAAAGGCATTAGCACATGCAAGAGTGTCTTCAGCTGCTATACCAGCATCTCCAAGTCCCTGAAATGCAGTGTGTCCATTCTGCTGCTGGAGAAAAGGAGGCAATGAAACCAAAAAGTGATTCCCCACCCTGCGAACCATGCCAAAAATAGAAATTAAGTGGTGTGATCTGCAGCCTTACTCTGATCACCCAGCCTGGGAGTGCAACCTTGTCAAATATGGATGAACCACCTGGGACGTTCCCAGAGCATTACTGTTGGGATGATGCTGTTAGGTGAAGAGCAAAGACTTATTGCAGCTCTGGGTTGAAAGGGAAGATGAGGAGAAGAAGCATCCAGTGCACGGGGTGGTACAGTGGCCCACTCTGAGGTTCTCTCAGCCCTGCTCAGAGGCATTGAACTGTCCAGCTGCAGGTTTGGGCTGCAGATGCTGGTTTTGTCAACATGAGAATAGAAATATGTCACCTTAAATTTGAAGAGCTGCATTAGGCCATGAGAACAACAAAGCATGGAGAAAAAGGAAGGTTCTTTACTGAGTTTTCTCCTCTATTATGTGACTCTTCACTTTTCTGGTGAATCTTGGAAGTGCTCAAATCAAAGCAAGCTAATCATTGCAAGAGCAAGCAATATCAAACCCTTTTGGTAGTGTGTACTGGTCTGTCATCCAAATCACTAGTAATTTTTAAATCCTCACTGATGAATTCTAAGAAGCTGATTACTTACCCGAGCTAGCATGGGCCCCTGATTTTAATACTGACATTTTTCTCTGAGAGATGCATGCAGCAGGTTGTTTTTTCTACTATGACTCAAACAAATGGGGCTTTTTTCCCCCCGTTTTTTTTCTTTCCTTGTGTGTTCTGCAATTTCACGTACGGATAGAAAATCATAATACAAAAGGGATTTCAATAACGTGCCTGTGCTTTAATGAAAAAGAGCCATGAACAATGCCAGCTCAGAAGATAGCATATAGTCATTGAAATCAGACAGGGGAAACAGAACATCAGTCAGATGGAAAAGTATGATTTATTATCTCCCTCCTGGCAAAATTACAGTGACAATGTCTATGCAAAGGAATCTGAAATTACTGACTTACTATATTTCTGTCATAATTTTTACCAAGAAAACATACGAAAATAGTTAGGCATGTCACACATTGCTCTATAGTGATACCTATTTTAAAATTATGTTATGTACTTAGCCACCAATTCTATAATATATGTGTAACAACATGCACAAGTGTATTATTACAGTAGGTGAAGGAATATGGGCTGTATTCAGAACTGGGCTACAAAAACTCTGTGCCGCTGTTTCCCCAAGATCACAGTAATACCTGGAGGCCTCAAAAGCTCAGAGCTCAGTAACACTGCCCGCACTGCAAACACGCGCTCTCAGATCTCCCCACTGAAATAGGTGAGGCCTAAAGCTTAAGGCATCAGCATGATTCCAAATCACCAGGACTTAAGCACAGGCCCTCATGCTTTAATCACAGCACAGGGTGCAAGCCCAAGGGATTGGGCTTTTTCTGGTAAATGTGACACAGGAATTAATGTGCCAAACATTGATAGCATCACAGCCATGGCTGGGCTTTCAGGCATTTGATCCAGGAAATAGCACATCGGCTCTGCTTGCTTCCAGAACCGAAGGCTGTCCAGAGTGGTACTGAAAGAGAGGAGATAGCTCTGCAGAGAGAAGAGGCTCTGGCACTTTCTCTCCCCGCCCTGCTACAGCTGGAATCATGCTGTTAAGAAAATACAATGTGTAGTACATGCAACTGTTACCAGCTCCTTCCAGGAGTGGTAAGATTAAGGCTGAAGCTTTGTTACCCTGCCAGCGTTCAGTGGGACCAAGGAGAGAAGCACTCACTCCTTGGCTCTCCTAAGCTATGTCTTTCTCTGTCACCCACGATGTTTCTGTAGAGCTGGTGATTGTGAGGTCCTCAGGTCATCGGTTTGTGAAGAAGGATGTCATCTGTACAAATGTTGACAGATCATTGGTTTCTTGGGCAACCATTTCCTACCAGAATGAGAGGAAGCGCAGGTGCATGCTTGTTGCTGCTGGAATGTGCTTTATGCAGTCTTGTGTTCATTAAAAATAATGCTCAATTAGCTAATTATCCTGGTTACTGTTTTTAAGACTATAATTAGGTAAGTAATGTAGTGACAGCGCTTACTCTAGTTGCAAAATAAAAATATGTGTTGCGTGAGGCTTCTTTACTCTTTGTCCTGTGGTACAATCCAGAGGTAATTCTTTGGGAAGGACAATAAAACTGGTGTGCTTGGAAGGGTGTTAGGGTTTGGAACAGCTTCTCAAAGCAGGAAATCTGCCTTGTTAACCATGACCATCCCAGATAGGAAATTCCTTCTTAGCCCAGTGTATTCTTTCATTGCAGGTAACCTACTCAAACCTGTTTTAAGTTCACATCCTCCCTAGCTTGTACCCAAATGTGATAACATTCCCATGGGAGTCAGAAACTTTCCAGATTCTGCTGGCTTTTCTCCCGAGGGTGTAAGTGATAGCATCTGAATATTACTGGCTCATATTTTTTATGTGAATGATGAAGGAGGCAGCAGATTCATGTACAGGGAATGTAAATATAAAGGGCTCACCTTTCTGACCAGGTCTTTGGTTCCCTTTTCCCTGCCC
>VWYK01036346.1:29573-57055 GCA_013399775.1 Semnornis frantzii
CCCCTGGAGGGTTGATCCTAGATGAGAGTCCTTCATTGCAAGAGCTGATAGGGAGAGAATGGAGAGCAGGAAGCTGCCAGCTGGGCTCACCTTCCTTTTTGGTATTAAAAGGAGCTTAACAAATGGAAAGCACGCACAAACATTTTGTCTGTGTTTGAGCAGGACTGTGCATCGCATATTGGAGGCACACTCCCATCTGTCATATCTGTAACCTTTCAGAAGGAATCCTGTTCCCTGTGCATTGGGCATGTCTGAACTGAAAAAAAAAACCTATTGAAATAGAGTCATAAAAATTATCACCAAACTAATAGAGAGCTCCAGTCCTCTCAGCCTCAGGGTAGGTGAGGGACAGCTATTGTAAGAAATAAAATGAGACATATATCAAACCAAGAAAGCATTCTCACAAAAGACATGCAAAGTCAGATTGTTATGGAAAGCTCTCTGGAGAGGAGGACAACCGCAAGACTGCAGATTTGCATCTTGCATGAAGAAAGGGCGAGGGCTTAGCTTGAGGTTGTCTCTCTTTCACCAGCTAATGGAGGAGTCTCTCTCCAGATCCAGACATATAGTTCTAGGAGCCTTTTAAACTTATCAAGTTGTGTGGCACATAGCAGATATGTGAGTACAAAACTTCTAATACCACCACCATCCTAAGTCATCATATGAGGCCCCAAGATAGCCATGGTGAAGTACATCTGTGCTTTGCTCCTGCATGTGACTTGCTGATCTCTAGTAGCTCCCTGGGAATTTTTGCAAAAGGATGGTAAGGATAATGTTGTTTCCATGTATGGATAAGCGTGGTCTAGGGATGAGGAGAGGTATGTGTTACCTGGAGGGACTGCAGTGTCTTTATGCTTTTCCATCTCGAGAATGCACATCTCATCACCAGTCTGCTGGAAATGCTCTTGTAGCTCTGAACAGACAAGTAGAAGTTGACCAGAGGGCTGGAGCACCTCTCTTACGAAGGCAGGTTGAAAGAACTGGGGCCATTCAGCCTAGAGTTGAGAAGGCTCTGGGGAGACTTTAGAGCTACATTTCAATATCTGAAGGAGAAGGGCTTGTAGTGATAGGCCGAGGGGCAATAGTTTGAAGCTGGAGCAGGGGAGATTTAGGCTGGACATTAGGAGGGCGTTCTTTATGCAACAAGAGTAGTGAAATACTGAAAACAGCTTGCCTAGGGATGTGGCTGAGGCTGTGGGCAGCCTGATCTAGTTGAGATGTCCCTGCTGACTGTAGGGGCATTGGACAAGATGACCTTTAGGCATTCCTTCCAACCTAATGCAATCTTGGAATCTGTACAGTGAAGGTAACTAAAGTTGAGCTTTGGTTGAAGAGCTGCAGCATATGAAGGCTAAGCAAATAGTCAAGTTGTCTTCAACTTTCTTGTGATGGGGCTTCTTTGAGTATAGGATGGANCCTAGAGTTGAGAAGGCTCTGGGGAGACTTTAGAGCTACATTTCAATATCTGAAGGAGAAGGGCTTGTAGTGATAGGCCGAGGGGCAATAGTTTGAAGCTGGAGCAGGGGAGATTTAGGCTGGACATTAGGAGGGCGTTCTTTATGCAACAAGAGTAGTGAAATACTGAAAACAGCTTGCCTAGGGATGTGGCTGAGGCTGTGGGCAGCCTGATCTAGTTGAGATGTCCCTGCTGACTGTAGGGGCNTGTATTTGTGTCTCTCTTGCACTTTCCACTGAGTGAGAAATTTGTCATTCATTTTAGCCTTACCTAGTAATGCTTCTAAGGGGCTCCCTTAGAAATGCAGCATCTCAACATCCACTTCTGCTGCTTCTTGGAAGGCAGCTTCTTGTTTTAGCTGATCTCCAGTATGGCGCAAACATTTTTCAGTTTTTGGATGGCACAGTTGTGTTGCTCGTCCTCCATACATCCAAACAGATACAGCTCCGTTTTTTCTACTGCAAATAAATTACCTAATGACTTCGTAGGTTTTTCCTGTTGCAAAATCATTTGCAACCTGCTGGCATTTTCAGTGCTTGTACTTGTCTGTAATCACTCACCAGATTGGTTTATTTGAGCAACTTTCCACCTATGGAAAGTGCAAGTCATTACTATTTCTGTAGCATAATCGATACCGTGTATCCAGTGACTGGATGGGTGATTTTTATATTTTTAAATAAGTGACCAAAATGAGTGATTCTTTTTTCCCCCATAAAATTCTTGTATTGGCGAGCATGTACACACACACACACACACACAAAAAAACCCCTAAACAAACAAACAAAAAAATCCATTTACCAAATTTCTAACACCATTTAGATGGTTACTTATGCACTGCCAAGTAGTAAAGTCAAAGTGAGCAGCCTAGAAGAGAAATGGACTGATTTCAGCCTCACCTTCAGGTGAGACTCTCTGGCTAGCCTGTTCTCCACAGTTTGGCACTTGCAAAATTACTCAGTTAAATGCTTTCTCTGAACTTTCCTGCAATCTCCTGCTAATCTGCCTGAGATCACAGGCAATTTCAATAACAATGAAAATTATTCTAATTTCGACTCCAGGAGTATCTGTGATGAATGCTATCCCAGTTTCTTTTTTATTCGCCTCTCCTGGTTTATGACTTCCAACCTCAGCCATAATGTGGAGGCTGGTCTTGCCCCTGATTTTATTCATCAGTTCCTTTTCGACTTTTGTCTGTTTCTTGCTTCCTGCCAGCAAATCCACCACCCCAAACTGTAGATGCAAAAATCCTTTCCTCCAGAACTGCCGTTATACTTAGTGTTACTAAAAGATACAGCTACTCTTAAGATGTAAGTGCCCAATTTGACAGAGTTCACTTCGTGTTGCTCTGCCTTTCCTCCTTTATTATCCGCATAGAGCAGGATGGTATCAGTTGAGCCTGTCTGAGGGAGAAGGCTATATGTGATTATCCATAAGAGCACTGACAGACAATCTTTTGAAAACTAAAAGATGGAGAGATTGACAGAATCACAGATGACACTTTCAGTGCTTGAGATTGCCATCACTGATGGTTTTCATGCTTCTTCCTTCACTTGGACTTGCAGCACTCACAGGGGTGGTACGCAACCAGTCCTCCCTGGGAACCTGTGGGCCAGAGGTGCAGGTGGATACAGATAGTGGATCTGAATCTAAGGCAAGGTACTGATCAGTGTCTGAAGAAGTACAAGGTTAGCTCCATTGCTTTGAAAGCAGCTTTGACATTAGTACAAATGGAGATGCTGGCATCTCCTTTTCAAGGGCTTTTCACTTCTTTTCTTAACATGTTCTCAAGGAGGGAGTGAGCATTGCAACTCCATATTCAGGAAAATTACCACAGAAAGCACTTTTTCCTTTTGCAATATAATATAGAAAAGGTATATACATATGCACCATTTCCTATCTGGTGTTTAAGGGAGGTAGGAACTAACATGACTAAGGTCTACAGTGATATCAAGAGTCCATCCGCTCTGCGTTTGCACTGGTGTGACAAATCTTTGGGTTTCCCATGGGGCTCAGAAAGCAAGCCCACAGGTGTAAAATCTTGGTTGCATAGCTCTTCAGATTCCAGTCAACCAAGCAGATATTTCTCCAATTATTCTGCTCATTTTGTAAATATATATACGTGACTGTGAAAAGGATCACAGGCCCTCACAGCAGATCTGTTCAGTCCTGTGAAATGCTTAGTCTCCTGCTAACTGCAGCAGCCCCTGCACAATTAGTGTGTGTCTATTGTAACATGATCAGGTGGTTGTAAACAAAAGAAGCATTTCTGTTTCCTTCCTGAGAAGAAGTGCCAAGTATTTGTGATAGGGTAGTTGCAAAGTTTGCATTACCCTGTAGTTGTTTGCAAGTGGCAGTGTATGATGGAAGAAAGGCTGTTGTGCAGCACAGCATGAAACATAAGGTCCTTGTGTGACAACTTCACAGGACCTTGTCAATGAGATGGAGTCTTTGGCTGTGGGATTATGGGACATTCTTTTATAAATACCCTCTTCAACTTTAGCTGAACATTGTTGGAAGAAAAGGAAAGATCAGAGTCAAATAAAGCTTGATAAATGGATCTCAGAACAGGTGACTAGAGGGCAATGACTAGAAATTGCAGCAGCTTTGAGCAATCTATGCTAGCTCCAGCAAAGATGTAAACCTTCTTCCATGAGACTGAGAACTCGGGTCTGAAGAAAGTACTGTGCATTTCAGAGTCTTTTCTTGAGAAGGTGAGAAGTCCAAAGTCTCAGGAAGTGGCCATGTTAAACGTGCCTGGAGGGAAACAGGAGCTGGCATCTAAATTAATAGAGTAGGAAGTCTCAAGAAATAACAAGTCTGTGTATAACCTGTTTTAATGATATAAGATCCACTGGCTCTTGAAATACAGATGTGCCAAATAAGACTTTGTTCTCAGAAGGCTGCTTGGAAAATGAACAGCATTTTCCCAGCACCTAGAGGTCTATGATTGAGTAAAGCCAGCTGGATTAATCACAGCTGATCACAGGAGACTTCAGCCTTAAAATCTGATCTGAGGTCTCTGCTGAGCTGGGTGACAACTCACATATAGGAACAAAAGGAGAAACCACAGTTCTGTGTTCTGTGCTCAGAAACCACAGTTAGGCTGGTGAATATGACAGCAGAGCAAAAACAGAGGAAAATTGTTTCCGACTGACAGAATAAACAGGTAAAGAAAAGGTATCAGGCAGATGCCATCCTCAGAGTTTATCTTTTGTCTTAGATAAATTGCTCTCTTTCCACCTCCAGAGATGTTTGTGTGGAAGCAACTAGGGGTGACTGACAAGCAGATGTGTAGACAGAGAAATCCTTATTGGAAACAAGGGAAAGGAGGACTGCATCATAATGTTTCATATATATGCATATGCTTCTTCCATTCATTCAAGGAGGATATTTACTACTCAATATTAAGCTTCTGCAGGGCAACCTGCATGTATAGAAAAGGCTTTCACGTGTTTGGGGCAGCAGAGAGGTAGCTTAGGGTGCTGTTATGGACAAGGCATGAGCTAATACAGTGAAATACAGGTGACATTCAGTGAGTATTCAGGACATGAGAATTGCTATGACTAATTGAGGTGGCTCAGATGCAGTAACGCTCAGGTCTTGCAGAAGCTTCTTGGAAGATCTTTCCTAAAAACTTGGAAGTTTCGTATATTGATTGTTTGGCTGATTGTAGCAGTTGTCTCGGTCTAAAAATGTGCTGATTCCAATCTCTCCACTGTGAAAAAAGCATAAAATACACTGTTTGGAATTACATTTTCTGTTTTCCTCACCTCTCCCATAACACTGAGAAGAATTACTATTTTAGGCTCTTTTCCTGAAGAGTTGTTTGATCATGCCATCTCTCTGTCTGTTCCCACTAGCCCTTTTGGATCCCTGCAGGGCCTTCTGGAGCACTCAAATGTAGCCCTCTCAGAAGCATGAAATTTCCATGTTTGTGTGAAATGTGGTAGCTGACTAAAGAAGGACCTGTGTGGTGCCCAACCCCATAAGGGAGCAAGTGCCCTATCACTATGAGGAGTAGTTGGGTGATGCTAGAAATGATAGCACCTGCATGTGCTGGCATTTGCTTCCTAGAAGAGGATGAAAACAGAGGGGAGGTGGTGTTTACAGGAGCAAGAGTGAAGATTAAGAGACAGAGTGTCTTGTTTGCCTTCCTGATTTCTCCTTCTCAGGGTGTATCTTCATTTCCATTCTGTTTCCTTTGCTACCTTTTTCGTTTTTTTGTTTATATGATTTATCATCTATCAAGTTTCCGTGCTCATGCACATAAAATCTTTATCAGCCATGTGTATTCTCTATTCTCTCTTTTAATTTTCCTTCCTTCTTCCTTTGTTAACAAACTCTGCTGATTGTAGATGTTTCTCATTTGACAGCACCTGAGACTAAGGTTTCCCAGGCACGTGACTGTATGAATGCTGGCTCCTTTGCTACCCAGGACAGGGCTGTCCCCTGGTAGAAGCAGGGAATGAACCTGCCCTCGTAGCCAAGCCCAAGGTCACAGTCCTCCTTGATCTATAGTCCAGAAGAGAAATAGGCATTGGGCCATGAACTTAGGTGTGGTTATAAACAGGCATATTTAGGATACGCATTCTTGTGCTTCTCTAGATTTGGGGAGGGTATTACTAGTGATTGACCAAAGGTGAAGTGAGTCAGGGTAAGTGCTAAGACTGAAGTCTTTTGTGCTCGCTGCTCCACTTCATCTGATCTCAAAATCCCTCAAATGGTAGTCAGATCTTGGCCATGTCTACTTCCCACCAAATTGGCTCAACTTGTCCCCTGCACTGACCATAATATCAGACCATCATTCTACGTAGTTCTGAGGGTTAGTGCTCTCACCTCTGTTGTAAGTGAAAAGCGGATGAAAAGTTACTAAGTCAAAATGCTGCAGTGATACCTTCGACTAAAGGAGACTGTTTGCTCTTCAGGTTTGAATGATGGGTTTGTTTCTTAAAGCATGCCTTGAACAGCACAGGACTATGCAGTTGTGTTCGATGTGTGTCCATGTTAAGGCTGGGGACCACAAACATCCTTTTATTTTGGGCAATGGTGAGAAGAACATTTCTGCATGAACATGTTAAAATCCTTCCTAATAAATCCTTCCCTAGAGAGTCTTCTACGGTTATTCTGCTCTGGCCCAAGCCTTTTATGATCCTTCAATCTTAACAGTTTTTCTAGAGTATCAGTTTAAGGGACATCAATAAAGCATTTACATTGTCCATGTGGGAATGGCATAACCTCTGATTTGTGTCATCTCTCCTTCATACTTCAGAAACTCTCTTTATTTTTCAACCTTGTTTTTTAGTAGGGATGAAAGTTTCTTTTCAGGTACCCATGTTAGCTGGTGTTTGAACTAGTGACTACAAAAATGTAAACTGCTTCCACGGTGGCTGACTCTTTAAATCCAGGTTCTGGGACTTGCAAAGACTGACAGAGCTGCCTGGTGGATCCTGTGGAACACTCCTAATCTTGAGCAGTGCTTGTGCTGGGACAGAGAGCAAACAAAGCAGCAGCATGTGTTTGAGAACACCACTGACCACAAAAGCAGCTGCTGTGATCTAGAGAAAAATAAAAGCAAATGAGGTAGATGAGAGCAGCCCTGCAGAGAAGGACTGGGGGATATTGGTGGATGAAAAATGAATGTGAGCCACCAATGTGCTCTTGCAGCCCAGAAGGCAGCTGCATCCTGGGCTACATCAAAAGCAGCACAGCCAACAGTTTGAGGAGAGGGGATTCTACTGCTCTAATATGCTCAGGTGAGACCTAGCCTGCACTGCTGGGTCCAGCCCCGGAGTCTCAGCACAGGAAAGAGCTGGACCTCCTCAAGCAGGTTCAGAGAAGGGCTACAAAAATGGTCAGAGGGCAGAAACTTCTCCTGGGAAGAAAAGATGAGAGAATTGAGTTTGTTTATCTTGAAGAAGTCTCTGATGAGACTTTAGAACAGCCCTCCAGTACTTAAAGGAGGCCTGCAGGAAAGATGGGGAGGGACTCTTTGTCAAGGAGTGCAGGAATAGAATGAGGAACAGAGAGTGGGTTTAGATTAGATATAAGGATGAAATTCTTTACGGTGAGAAAGGTGAGACACTGAAACAGAGCCAGGTTGGATGAGGCTTTGAGCAACCTGGTCTCATGGAAAGTGTTGGAACTAAATGATCCTCCAGATCCCTTCCAACTCAAACCATTCTGTGATTCTATTCTGTAATGAAAGAATCAGTAAAAAAAACTTTGGATCCCTTTCACTGGTACCCTGTTCTTCTCTAGTTCCCAGTTTGATGTTTTGCTCCTTGGTCTACGTACTGCCCATGTAAATAAACAGGAGTTTTTTATGCAACGTCTCATAGATAGTTCACAAAAAAAGTAGCTCCAGAGAAATGAACAGCAGGGATGCTACAACAGTAAAAAGTTGCTCTGTCAGTGTTTTTGGGCTAGGGGAGTGGTGGTGCTGCAAATCAGATTCCAAAGTGCTTAGGAGAAAGTGCCTAAACATTCATAAAATAAGAGGACAGGAAGGCTGGAGTCACTCACAAAGGTAAGCATCTGCTTAAGACCTACAGTCAGGAGCACTGGCAAGTAAACAGAATAGTGAGGTAGAGGAGGATCCTAAAGGCAAGACCAACTTGCCAACTTGATAAGATGGGTAAAAAGAGGTGGCTGAGAAAAATCTTGTTGTTAATGCCAAAGCAGCCTTTTCACTTTGCTTGCTCTGCCAAGGTGGGCTCTCCTTTAAGTGTGTGCAGCTCCTCCCTCCTGAAAAGCTGCATTCAGTGTCAAGCAACATCACGTTCTATTACAGTGTCATTCTCAAGTTACACCAACAATGCAAAAGGGAAAGATCTGTATGTCATGACTCATTTATTCAGTTGCAGAGTCATTCAGGGGCATCTTCTGGTTGTGCTGATCATCTTGAAGCCATAGATTAGGCCACAGTCCTGGAAGTGCATCACAAGTTTCTTAGCATTGCAGCTGCTGTAGTAGTGAAGGTGAGGACAAGACCTGAAGGATATATCAGTGAAAGCCTCCACAAATCACGAGATCTAGGTCTCCTGCTCCATGTAATTAGTGATTAAAGTGGGTAAAAACAAAGCAGCAATTTTCTTATTGATCCCTCAGCAAACAGTTCTGTCTGTTTTCTTCTGTATTGTTTCTTCTTATTAAATAGGCTTGAATAAGAAATGTCAGTCAAATGAATTTAGATTTCCGGTGCTTCAGACAGAAATCAAAGCAGGATCGAATGAGGAAAGATAATTAGAGAGAGGAATTCCACCTCCACAGACTTCTTCCCTTGCTCAAGGAGTGCTGATTTTATCTAAATTGCCAATGCCATGAGCAAATGAGAGGTGATGGGAATTACAGGCTACAGATGCTGAGACAAAGCAAGGGAAGCTTTAATTAGTGCATTTTAAGGTAGAAATGAATTTCCTGGGAATAAATTATTTGACTCAAGACATATGGAGCTTCTTAGAGACGAACTGAAAAGCTTTTTACCTGCCAGAACCACTGCTTACAGGTGATATCTGTCTTGTAAAAATGAGTGACACGTCACTGGGGTCTGAAACACATGGGGATGAGTCCTCCTTTCCTTTACATCTCACTTTTTTTCCCTAATATAGAGGAATTCCCATTGCTGCAGATTCCCAGCAATGCAACAGAAAGCAGAATTGTTTTCCAATACATATATTTACTTGCTCAGGTGTTAGTGATAGACCTACCATTGCTGAAGTGTTGAGCCTGTGGGTACTAAAAGGAGGTTATTTTCTTTTCCAATTATCCTTTTATTTTTTCTAAGCTCTGTTGCATTCTTTCATCGTACTTGCACACATAAGAACACTGGGAACCTTAAAGCGGACCTCTCTATTTTTCAGCAGATTCCTCAGCTTTTCAGAGACTGAGACAGTGGCAAGTCTCTACTTTTTTTTTTTTTTTTTTTTTTTTTTTTTTTTATGTAGATAGAAATTCCTGTTTTAATTGTTGGAGGTGAAAGAAAACCACTTAGCTGGGTGCTTTAATCCAGAATGCCCTGACATCAGCAGAGTTATTCAAGCTTTTAATTATTTACGTATTCTGTGTGAAGCAAGTGCTCACAAACCTTGTTGAAACAGGCAGGAGTTGGGCCAGGACCAGAACTAATGGTTATAGAATCACAGAACAGTTTTGATTGCAAAAGACCTCCAAGATCATAAAGTCCAACTGTCATGTTATGGAAGTGCTTCTGAACCTGTGATGCAGATGCTGCACAAACACGTGATAGAATGTTTTTTCCTCTGCAAGAACGGCACTCATCTTCTGCTCTGCAACGCAGGAATGAAAGCATATTGAGAGCTCGGTGGATGGGCAGACCACCCCAGCAGCACCTTTCCAGCAGCGTGGGCTTTGCTGGCAGTGCTGGTATACTGGTATGGCCGAAAGAATCACTCTGTCCTCCCTTCCTTAGATGAACTCCTACTTGTGATCTTCAAAATATCCTGCTCTGCTTCCAACTGGATGTGTAAGACAACAGCAGATGGGTAGAGCAAAGATACGACATGGTGGCTTCAGTTTGGTCTTTTTGACTGAGGGACCTAAAGTCTCATGAAAGCTGAAAAGCTCCACCCTCTCTCTGGGAAACCAAGTGTCATACACAGTGGTTTTTTCAAATGTTCTGGCTGCCTATTTCAGATGTTGCTCTTTTGGCCTATAGGTTAATTTGTATTACCCATGATGAATGAATGCAGTCAAGAGGTACTGAATGCTGACGTGTTTATCTTATGGCAAGATAGAAAATGTTGCAAACTTGTGAGCTACAGGAGGAAATGGGCTAATTTCAGATTTGTTCCTAGCCCTCGCCATGCGAATGGTGTCGCTGCGAGCCCAGCAATGAAGTTCACTGTGTTGTAGCAGACTGCGCAGTTCCCGAGTGTGTCAACCCGGTCTATGAACCAGAACAGTGTTGTCCTGTCTGCAAAAATGGTAAGAAAGTCCTGTATTGGCTTTAACAAAGAGATGCAAAGGAAACGTTTCATTAAAATGTTGTTACTTGTGCATTGCCAGGAGATTTGCTTCCATCAGCACAGGCTGGCACTGAGGCTGTTGCTTCTCCTTGTGCCTGGCCTTCAGTCACAGTGTGGAAACTGTGATAATTAAGGCTACACTTCCTAGCCTTTTTCTTCTCATTGAAACTGATGGTATTGCTGACTTGAGCAAGACCGATTCCTGATATTGGTGATAATTATTTTACAGCTTTTTTTTTTTATAATAATAAAAAATTTTTTTCATAATCAGTCTAACATGAACTAAAACATATACATGAAAGCCTAACTTATAAGAAAAGAGACAGTCTTTGACATTAAGTTAAGAAATCAATGATTATTACTTAAGAACAGGGGGAAACCCACCAAAATCTGTGGTGTATCTTCTACTGGAACCAGTAAGGAATCCACTAAGCCTGTAACATCATTAGCTGTGTGCAAGAGTCTATGTGTATAGTCTTAGTGCTCATTGTCCTGCTGAAGCGATTTCATGAATTGAGTCTGATTCAGTAATACTTGGAAGAAAGGTTTTGGAATGACTGAAAGTACCTCTTTGGAAAATAAACCTGTTTCCAAGGAGGTCTCCTTGGTCTCATACCACAGCCAGCCCCCACACACATATGTCTCCGGGAAAAGCACCTTTCTCCTAATGTAGATATGAAGACATCGAAACATGAGCTAGCATCACATAAACCTCTCCATGGCTTTCTTATCATATAAGAAATCACTGCTTAGATTGGTCTTCTTGTGTTTAGAATTCACCGTCCATGCGTGTTTCCTCTTACATACATCACTGCTGCTCGATAAGAGTAATGGTTCCTTTTGGACTTAAATGAAAATGTTTGCAAAGAAAGAACATTTTCAATACATTTTCTGCTCTTTAAAACAGAGAGAAGGCAAGGAGTTGGAAATAGAATTAGCAAAATTAAGACTGGTCTGGAAAATAATACCAAAAACTCTACTTAAAATTCTGAGGTTTACACTAAACCATGGTTTTTACTCCAAAAGGTTTTGAACAGTTTTCATGTAGAGTTTTGTGTTTCTGATGAAATGAAAAGCAGAAAATGTCTGTAGGAATTGTCATGGTTTTATCGATGTTGGTGAATTTCAGAGAACAGGTATGGTACCAGCTCTAGTCACCATCTTTGCACATGGCCCCCTGCACTCAGATGTGTGAGGTTCCCCATTGCACTCAACAAGATTGTTGTTTTGGGTTGATGACTGGCCAGAGTTACACTGGCCATCACCATGCTTGTCACGGTAGCTCAGACTCACATCAAACAAATACTCCTCATGTGTTTGGCCTCTGTGTTCCTGCCTCATTTACAGTGGCAGCACTTGCTGATTCCTTGCCATCTGGATGTCACACAAATGTAAGCATCACTCAAACTTCCCAGGAGTACTGTCTCAAAATGGCTTCATTGAGGTCCAGAAGCTGCTGGATTTCCCTACCAATCCTCCACCGTCGTGACCATTTCCTCTGATTTTCAGACTCTTTGGGAATGATGGCTTTCTATGCTGCAATTCCCAGCAACCCTGGTGGAGTGTGGAGTATCTGTCTTCTAAAAACAGAGTGCCCAGATGACCAGGAGGAAAGGGAAAGAAGCAGCAGATACTGATGTGAATTGAGGACAGGAGAACAAAAGGAAAATCAACCATCCACTGTAAGGGCTCCAGTGTGTGGGATAGTGATCAAAACCCTCACCTAGAAGCCAGGAAGCTTCCTCCATGGATTTTCCAAATTTCTCAACTGCTCTCTTCACTTATTTGTTGTAGATACATATATAAAATTCTCTGAACTCTGATTTAGTCAGAGATGTATTTCTCACTATCCTCTTAAGAGCAGCTTGCATTACTTGATAATCCTGGTCTCTGGAACCAGGGAGATACCAGGGATAGCAGCACAACTCTGAGCCAGCGATGGATAAAGGAGAGAGGTGGCTCTTTGGGATCCAGAAGCATATCTATGTGGGAGATACTGTGGAGAAGGGATGAAACCCTACCAGCATCCCAGGGTGAGATGTGAGACCCCAGTTCTGCTCTTCCTGCCGCAGCTGAAACTTACTGGCTAAAGGTTGGCCAATGCTTGTAGTTTCGGCTTTATCATAAATGAAATAATTCACAGTGTGATAGAAATCGGCAGGCACCAAGGTAGTCTGCATTCCCTTGGGGAATCTGATGGGCAAATTTTGTTTGAATGTGGCTCCAAGTGTGGCACACACCCTCCACCTCCTCCTTAGATTTCAGGCACTTCATGCAAAAGAGTAACACACTTTGCTTTTCTCTTTCCCCTCTGAGTCCCTCTGACACATCCTAATAAATGAGGATTGCAGCACTTCAAGCTGCCTGCTCATCTCCAGACCGAGATTTTACTTTTCAGCTCTCCACTGCAGCCAGTCAATTAAAGTTCAGTTTCACAGATACATGAAGATAACACAAGCTGACAGATCCACTTAAATGCCTAAACCTCTTTTTCTTTTTTTTCTTTAATTTATTTGTTTTTTTTTTTCCTTCCATCCAATAGCTTTTGCTTTCTGTCGAAGTGGTGAAGGCAGTTTCAGGGCCGTGTTTCACTGCGATGAAAAGATTCTACCTAAGTCTCTCTGGTCATCATTTTAGACTGACAAATGGAAGATCTCAAGGGATGCAGCCATTGCGGGGGTGGGGGGGGGGGGAAATAACCATGTAGAGCAAATGCTTATTTCAAAAGCTACTCCTTAAAATTTTGGTAAGGAGAAATCCTAGTTTTAGATTAGAACATAGGCATGCATTGTTTGCTTCACTCTGCTAGCAGCCTGTCTCGCCTGCTTGTTTGGCTGTTGCTGCCATTAACAGGAGAATAATTTCCTCTCGATACATCCAGATAGATTTTCACACTTTTCTTAATTATGTCTTGCCAGGGGCGAAAATGCTGCAAAGCAGTGAGGTCAATCCAAATATCTGTTGATTCTGACACACCTGAACAGAAGATTCATAAAAAGCGAATATCAATTTCCCTCCCTCTACCATGATTTAAGAACAGTCTGAACAACTGGCTTTGGAGATTTATTCCTTGTTGCCAAAATAATTGTTATCTGGTACTTTGCTAAATGCTACAGCTTATGCAAAGCTAGCCCTGCTTGGCAAGGGATGATGCCTTACATGTGGAGAAGACAGAGTTCATTGAGAGGCCAAAATTTGGGAGGGAGGGTGTCCCTTTGTTTGATTTGTCAGAGTGGATTTTAAAGGTGATGGCTCCAGGTGCTGCACAGCATTTCTGTCGCGGAGATGAAAGGCCACTGGATTTCATGTGTCCTGGTAGTGGCAGACTGCAGAATTATTGCCCCCAGTCGTTATGTCTAGTCACTGTGACTTCTCCAGACAAAAGAGTGTCAACTATAGTTAGCTCTCTCTTGTGTGGGATCTAAAAATTGCCTATCACTGTTAAAATCAAGCTGTTTGCTGCCACCATCTGTGCTATTCCTCCTGCCCCCAGGTTCTGCTGCAGTTCAGTGATAACATCCATCCACTCTGTTTACACCAAAGCCTTTCTAAGCAGAAAATCCCCCTACAAGATCCCCATCCTCCTGTGGCCAAGGCTGTAGACATGCTTGTGTGGTGTTATGCATACCTCCTCTGAATCTACTCGCCTGACCCTGAACTCTACATTTCTCAACCTCTCCTTGTCCCTCCCCATAAATTCATCTGCTGCTCTGGTTTGAGCCTTGTTATTAGTTGGACATGTGGTTTTAAAAGCCATTCTGCTGAAAAGTTGCTCTTTATATTTCCTTCAACTCGTTGGCTGTGGTCTGGCAAGGATGCTGGGGTGGGAGCGATCCACAGTATGTCATCACTCACATCTCTCAATGTGGTTTAATCTGTGGTCCAAGTTAAATGAGTTAGTTCTCTTTGCCAGCTCCAGACAACTCTCACCTACTGTTTTGCACGAAGGGAGAAAATCGTTGCATTTCACCTTGCCCAGTGCTGTTTGTTCAGATCCAAAACCACCCACTCTCAGCATGCCCTTTCTGGGAAATTGAGTAGATGTACTCCAGCAGGGAGTCTTCTCATGGCCCTCCAGCACCATGCTGAGTTAGTGATACTCTTATCTTTGCTCAGTGCTCGAAGTAGGTTTAGCATCACGCCTCTCGTGCATCCATCCCCCATTTGCTGCTCCATGGAATTCAAACCGGAAGCAATTTCATATTACCAGCCTCACAGCTGCTCAGGGAAAGGTTGGAGATGAGTGGAAGCAAGGAAAGGGCAACACAGGGGTCTTGGCAACCCACATTCTCCCAATTTTACAAAGTGCTCCTCCAAAATTGTATCCAAAAATGGTCTTAACATTAGCAAATATTCATCATCATGGGGGGGATTTTGTGGCACAGCTGTGTCAGAGAAGTTATTTTTAAAATTCCAATAACTGCCACAATAGAATTGTTAACTTCTCCTCTCTAAAGTGTGAAATTCTCATCAGAGCATTTAAAAAATGCCTTCACCCATTTGCACATACACTAACGCAGTTGCTAAAATAGACTTTGCCTTGCCACTTGCATTTTCTTGAGGAATGAACAGAATAAGCCTTATCAATTTCTGGTTTGGGGTCTGGTTTTGCTTTAATTTTTGTTGCCACCGATCCTCAGCAAGACACGTGAAAACTAATGTGCCCACCATGAAATACTTCCTGGCAGGTCTGCTTCCTCATGTTAGCATGGGCTTCTGGAGACATTTGTGGTGAAATACTGGGCAGCAGGAAGACCTTTTATAGGTAATCTGTCACTGAATCTTTAATTAAGGTTTTAAATTACCACAGTTGATACAGGTTTCAATGGAAAGAGTCTGATCCTGCCCTCCACACCCGAGTAAAAAGGTCCCTTTGACTTTCAACAGGTTTTACCTTGGCAATATGACATGTATTCAGTCAAAGCTCTTCTGGGTATTTATTGTAATGTGCTATAAATATTAATAATTCCATACAAATATCTTCGTCTTTGAGGGCATGAGCACAAAAAGTGAGTAAATAATAATTTATTTTCATGCATTTAAAGCCACATTTTTCCTAAGCTTCTCTCTTGGCTTACTGAGAATATAAACTTGCTGCTCATTATTTCTCTGTTTGAGTTAATTTGCAATAAGCATTCTGCACCCTAGCCTGTTCCTTCTGTAACACAGTGTGTTTTGCCAAGAAACCCCCAAGGATTTTCCCAGCCTGTCGAAGCTGAGGGCAGCCTTTCCTTCACCAAACAAACATGCACTACATGTCCCTAAGTGAATTTTTCATGCTACTGTGTAGAACAACACCCAGAGCTGACCTTGAAGGCTGCCTTTTCCTAGAAAGCTGTATGTAGATAACCTTTTTTTCTAAGCAGGAGATTTTAGAAGTTCCTATGGTCCAAAAGAGTGTCCAAGCTCTGCTGTGGGCAATGGGGGAAAGTTGGTGCTGGGCCATGACCAGGCAGCTCCCAAGCCAGCCTGTTCCCTCCTCCCCAGCCACACTCCAGGTGAAATTTAGTTCAGGAAGTTGATTTACAGTCATAAATTAAGCAGGGCCTATACTGATTATGGCTTGGGTGGGTATATCTCCTAGGAAGATGTAGGTGCCAAAGAATGCACCTCTGTGGTGGTGTTACAGTTAGTGAATAGGGCTCTTTCTCCTGAATCAGGGTGACAACCAAATCAATGCCCAGGTATTGTCTTAGGGGGTCAATGCAATGTGTTTAGTTTGCAAAAACCCTTTGGGATTTTGGGGGACCAGAGGCTTTATATAAATGTAAATTATTTATTGTATTTCAGCTGAAAGTAGTGGATTAACAGTGCAAGTTGTTAACTGATATTGACAAAAAGAACTTTCCCATGTGGTTTCTATTGTTCCAAATAATCAACTAATCCAGTGCCTGGATATTAATTTCCCTGTGTTGTATTGCATAAATATAGTTTGTTATTTATCTGCAAGATGTGGATCACTGAATCTCCAGGTCATTGTTTTGGAAAGCATCTTCTAACGTGATCAGTGACAAAAAAAAAATCAATGAAATGTGGAAAAAAATTTAAAAGTTAGAGAAGAAAAAGGAAAGTTTTGGGGAAAGGAATTTTTTTATCTGCCATTTGATTATATACAACCGTTGCAGGATAAAGGTGATACAGAAAATGTGGCAAGAGGATGAGAGAAGACTTCATGTTCATTTACTTTGTGGAAAACAGTGACTTGGAGCCATGGGGAAATTCCTTTAGGAAAACCAACTAAATGAAATTCCTCTTCTAATTTATTTCAGGAATTCCTGAAATGGCCAGATTTTAAGATTGCAGTTAAAACCCCTTCAGTCAAAGTCTATGCAATAAGCTGATTGGTTGTGCAGATGCAAGCTGAAAGTGACCAGTCAACGAGAAGACGAATCTGCCCACGCTGAATGTTTCTGGACTCTACGGTCGTCTTCATAGGTCACAGAGACCGAAGCCGATAGCATAGCAATAGCTGCATCACCCTTCATTCTTCATGGATGGAGTATTCATGGCAACCAGACAGCTTTTTGGGTACTCAGTCCACCCCACCATCACCACCCCAGTCAGATGTCAGGCTGAGGGGTCACAGGAAGCACTCGCTCCTTGTCCAGCGTGTTGGGACTTGTGATTGCTTCCCAGCTGACTCCTGAGTGCTGGGGAGCTAATGCAGAGATACCCTTCCAAATCAGGAGTTTTCTTCCCTTTTTGGAGAACCTGTAGAAGCCAGTTGCGATGACAGACCCAGTGCACCACGGATTCATGGCCAGCCAGGAAGATCTCTGGGTTTGACAGGTTGAATGCAAAAGAAAATTCCTGAGATTACCAAGGACACAGGATTATTTGTGGGCTAATGTTCTTTGTGGTTACCAGCAGGAATGTAAACTGCGATGCCCTATTAGCCCAATTAAAGGAGCCATCTGATTACCAAAAGAGAAAAAAAAGAAGTTTCAAAAATTGGAGGACTGAAAACAAGGTGTATTTGGGCCAGACAGTCACTGACCTGACAAAATACTTCAGTTCTTGTTTTTTCTGTTCCTTGGAAAAAGAAGTAATTTCACTGAAATGATTTTCAGTGGAGCTTGTTCACCCCCATCACTTAGTGCCGAGTGATTAAAGGCACATAGATACCTGACTTCCTGATGAGAGTTAGGCAGGTAAGCATCTCTGAAGAGCTAACCCCTCCACTGCTTTTGGAGATCTCACACAGTTGGATTACTCAGTTGCTTTAGTGCCCCACTGACTCAAGTCTATGACCTGCTCCCTGCTGGAAAAGTCATCTGAAAATGGTGAAAAGCTTTGCAAAGGGATACAGAAGTTAAACCTTCCAAAAATTATCCATCCTGGTGCTGGATAGCATCAAGGAGAGATAAGTTGAATCTGCCAGCTCATGAAGTTTAGAAGGAGGAGAGACCGAAAAAAGCAAGGGAGAGGAAAAGCCTTTAGAGAACAAAAAAGGCATGAACTGAACAGCACTTAATGTGATTAACTCTATCACACAGCTCAGTGCTCACACAAAGTGTAGCTGCTGGACTGTGTAGTGCCAGAGTGACAGGGACACTGTCGAAAAAAAAGCTCCATTCAGAGAGTGCTGTGGTAGGGAGCCAGCAGGACAGCAGCCTCTTTTGACCCTGTGTGTTCCTTTGCACGCTCACAGATCAGCTAATGCTTCCCAAGAGTTTGTGATCACTTCCTCTGTCCCGGAGGCAAGAAAAGGAGAATTCACATCTTAAAGAAGACAGGAGAAGATTGTGCCAGACAGATGAAGGTCAGGCAGGAGCTGAAAGCCACTCTCCTGAATTTGTACCTCAGCTCCTAACCAGGTTTCTGTGCTTCTATCCCAGCAGAGTTCAAAATGAGTGTCTACAGGCACCCTAAAGAGAAAAGTCGGGCAGAGTTGTAAGCAGTCATATCACAGAATCACAGCATGTTAGGGTTGGAAGGGACCTGCAGAGATCATTGAACCTAACCCTCTGCTGGGACTTGCTCCAAAACACTCATTAGGTGGACAGAACTCACAAAGGTGTGGAATGGTTACATGATCTGCATTGCTCTTTAAACTCAGAAATTCTTAAGAAGCAACATCCGCTCACTGGTGATTTCCCCTGGGAAAACGTTGCTGAAATTTGTGTGCCCAAACATATGGCAGTGCTTATTCAAGATCCATTATCATCATGATAGCATATTACAGAGGAGGGAGTGGGTTTGGTCTGTTTTGGGGGAAGAAGTACCTGGATTCAGGTTGGGAAACCAGGATGCTTTTGCAGAACACAAGCAGCTCAGGCAGTACTGAAGTAAAGCAAGCATGATGTTGCTGTCTCCAACCTGACCAAATTATTAGTGTAACTTAAAAGACCAAAAGTGACATTATTGCCCAATTACATTGCTGTAAACCATTTTGCTGCAACAGAAGCTAAATCCAGATCCTGAGTCTGTGTCATTTGGTGTAATAGCCAGCAGTGTTGTCTGATTCACTCCAGCTGAGGATCTGACCTGCAAGAGCTGGTAGTCTTGTGGTGACTCACAGGCAAATTGCAGTCTGGGGTGTTTTGCATGGTCAGGTTTTCTAAAAGGATTAGAGATGGGTTTGCTTTTGCTACTCCAGAAGGTTGGGATTATTAAGCGTATCTGTATGGGAAGAGTGGCAGACACTGTCTTCATGTATTTCTAATGTAATGAATGTTTCATGCTTCTTTTATTGGAGCCTACGTACATGCAGAGTAGAGGACTTTAACGAGGGGTTGACTTATGTCAAATAATTGATGTTTGAGCTGCTCCTTTTACAAGAAATGCAGACTTTACAGAGCAAAGAGACTGTAATGAAAATATGAATTAAAGATTAGGGCTAAGCAAGTCTGAGAAAACTTAGAATTAAAAAAGGCACTTGGAAGTTTTCTCCTCCTGCTTCCTTTCCTTCTTTCCACATTTCTATGTCTCCATCCTCTCTGCTTCTTTGATAGGGTCCTGCATTTCAGCTCCAGCCTTCTGTCTCTTCTACACCTACGCACCTCTGCAGAGGAAATCAGTGCAATAATCTCACTCTGGGTATTACTGTATGCTTGCACTTCATCCTAGCCCGTTGGGCTTGCCAACTCACCAGTCAGTGCATCTGGAGAGACCAAAAAGTATTTCTCAGGTGCGTTTTTTCTTCCTGTCTATCCCTAATTTGCTGGTGGAGTACGTCTTCTCCTGAGCAGAATGAAAAGAAATGCAAGTGTGGTGGAACCACTGGCCAGAATGCCCCACGGCTGGTTACAGCATATCTGGGTGAGGGTGAAAGAACATCATGTATATGTAGCATGTAGTGATGATACTATAGAGAGGGTTCAAGGCTCAAGGCGGGTAAATATTTCCAGTCCTTGTCTGGAGATGCTCTTCTTATTATAAACATCAGCATCCATTTCCTTCCACACCCTTGACTCACTCGTCTCCTCAGCTGACTGTTTTCATGCTCTTACTTTCCACAAGTGCTTTCAGCAACCAGTGCCAGTTCTACAAGCACAATGCCAGGGCATCACTCCTGAAGCATTTTTTTCTTTTCTTGCATTTTTTCTCTGCACAAACTGCAGAGAAAGGTTGAGGGTGATTACTTGCTTTCGGTGTTTGTGTTTAGAAAAATCCCTTCTGCAATGCTGCTCTGAATTCATACCTAAGACTAAAGAAGCTTAGGCTTGGCCATCAGCAAACAAAAGCCTGGTGGAAAAGAGGAGAGGATGTTGCTTTTTTTAGCCTTGAACGTCTGGGTTGATGTGGTTTGATTCTTTGCACCTCTGGCCATGTTGGTACAGCTGTATAAAAGAGGGCTAGGCAGGGCACTTGCCCTTGGGACATGGGTTGTCAACTCTGTACTGGGTGGTTCACCTAAGTCACAGCAGTCAGGCAGTGCTATTTTAGCAGGCTTTGTATGCTCCACCACTTCCCTGTCTTCACCCCAACCCTAAGGCACATATGGCAGCACCGGTGCTAAGGGAACATCATTCCACTGGGCTGCAGGGCCACTCTCTTGCTAGATCAAGTAGTCCAAAGAAATCCTCACAAAATAATTATTACTTAGGGTGAAGAGGGCGTCTCCTGGGGTCTGGAGGAGGTCCAAGGAGAAGTACCAGGTGGTGTGGCTGTGGCCAGGCTTTGCCACGTGGCATCAGAGCCAGAGAATAGCAATATGCCCCATTTGTTTAGCAGTATGTGTGTGGTGAGTCCGTCCACAAGAAAAGTTGCTGCTGTGTTCTTACCCCTGATCAGTTTTGTCTGCAGAAGCACTAAGCCGCCAGGAAACTTCATGTGTAGGGATTTGCCGTGCAGAGCTCATCACACATGTTCTACACTAATGTTTCTTGTGCATGGAGATTCCCCAGGTTCATTCTTTTCAGGTAAACTCTACGATGTACATGTTCTACTTGCGCCCGACTCTGAAATGGTAAATCCCACAAAAAAAAATCAGTGAGTGTTTTTAAGGAAAAAAAACCAAACACCTCGATATGGACCAATCCCACAACTGATGTAAACTGGAAAAACTCATTTTACATCAGATAAGCCACGTTTTTTGTCCCAGTTAAAAATGTTTTGTGCTAGGTAGTGCTGGTAGGGAAGCTCACGTTTGTTAGAATAAATGGAGCAGGAGCTGGTGGACTGAAAAGCGCTGATGTCCTGCACATGGATCTATTGACAGATACTAGTCTGTGTGAAGATGAGTACACAAAGTTCTCCCTGACCTTTCAGAGCTCAGAATTCCTTCTCTGCAGCCAGTTGAGACTATTTGAAGGAGATGGGAATATGTTGGTCAGAAAATGCTGACTCACTGAAACATCCCTGGGAAAGAGGCTTATAGCAAATTTGCTGTTTACATGTTAAAAAATGTCAGGGGAAAAAAAAACAACAAAATTATCAGATGCCTCTTTTTAATGTTTTCAGAATGAACAAACTCAAATCTAGGAGGGTAGAGGGGGTGACATGGTTTTGGGTTTAGGTCTTATATAATTTGGAGCATTTTACATAGAGAATACTGAAATTAGAGGGCCTTTGGCCTGATTAATTATTTCAGACAAACTGTTCTGGTATTTTTTAAAAACAAAAAGAAAAAAAAACAAAACAAAAAAAAAACCAAACCAACAAAAAAAAAAGGTTTACATTTGACTTTTCCTCTCAATTCCAATGGGACATAGACAGTAGTAAACATTCTTCCTGCTCAGCTCTCACCCTTGCTTAGGTAAGTAGTCAGTTTCAGGGTGGGATTAAAATAATCCTCTGGAGTTAGATGTCTTTGGAGCCACCACCACCCATGCCTGGCAGGAGAGGGCTGCTGGCACCCACTTCCTCTCTGTAAGCCCTCTGCACCTTGCAGGATCAGGTCCACAGGCTTTGCTGTTGGCAAACAGCACCTTGAATTGCACTTTCTCATCTAATTGAAATGCATGGGAAATGTCAAGAGGCACAGGTGGAGGAGCCCTCGTTCAATACTGCTCGGATACTCCGGAGTCTCATTAGTTCAGGTCATTGCATTTGCCTGGTTTCTGGCTTGTGAACCCAAATACCAACGTGATTTGTGCCATCCCCTCTCACCTGTCACCACTTACAGAAAGGGCTACAAAACCTGGGGAATAAATAATGCCCCTGTCAGCTCCTCAGGCTGCATCTGAGCAGAGCAGAGGGGAAGGCACCGCAGCTGACATGCAGCCTTTTAGTGCCAATCAAAGGCTTGGATTTCATGAGAGCCAAGCCAGCATTGGGTGTTCCTTCCAGAAGAGCCTCGTTCTCTGATCTCTGACTCATCACAGCCACTGCTGACGTCCAAGGGACTCCCTCTGCATGAGGATTATTCATCTGAACTGGGTCTGCAGCAGCATCCAATGCATCATCCCGTATCTGCCAGCAAGCAGAGGCCAGCAGTAGTCACACAGGTGGTGTGGGCACTGGCCCCTTCCTGACGACACAAGAGTCACAGACCTGCCTGCTGGGTTACAGATCAGGGCAGTGGCTGCCAGCTATTGATAAATTAATTTTTCTTGCTTTGGCTTGACACACCGTGGTTGATGCGTGTGAGGCTCCGGTACCCTTGCCATCCTGCTAGGGAAGCAACAACAGAAGATTTTTGGTTACATTTCAAGCTATGTCAAACAACAAACAAATGTATTGCAGGAAATGTCAAATGGCAGTTATTAAGGACTTGGGAAAATGTGGTTAAAAATGGAAACCCATCCACGAGAGTAACAATTAGATTTATTTGCTGCTTTGCACAGAAACCACATTTTCTCTTGGCTACATTCATGCCCCCTAGAAAGAAAAAAAAAGCTGTCATCCAGTTCCCAAGGCTGGTGTGAATTGGCCTGGATCTCTTGCTGCAAGGGAAACACCCATACTTTTTCAGGGATTTGCCCCCCTCTCTCATTTGTCCTGACAGCTTGACAATGAAGCTGTTACAAGGAAAAAAAGAGCCAGGGCCAGTTCTTGCACCTTATAAACCAACCTCGTGCCCTCTGAATGAGAAGATGCTGCTGCCATCACCCCTCTGAGGTGCCACTGCCCCTTGGGACAAACAGCAAGCCTGAGTCATGACGTTAGAGCTGTTTTGTGCTTGCCTGGGCTGGGAGGGTCTGCACACACCCTACACTGCTGCTCTGCTTCTCTGGGTGGCTGCCATCTTTTACAAAAAGATCTTGCCAAAATCTCAGTAAGGGATTGAGAAGCACAGAGAGGGTATGCTTGGTTCAGCTCTCCTGGTGTTTGCTGTGAACCTACCAGAACCACTTTTTGAACAGTTTCACCCATACTTGAGGGACTTTCCTGCTGAAATGGTCACTTGGGTTTCCCAAGTGAGCCAGCTCATGCAATAAAGGTGATTTCCTTTCTTTACAGATTTAGCCTAACTTACATCTATGGGTCTGATGTCTGGAAAAGTGGTGATGGAAGGGATATGGCTTCAAAGGAAAGGGATTACAAGCACTACAGCAGCAAAATCAAGACTTTTCCTCACTCCTCAGTTATGTGCAGTAGTTTTTTTCCAGTTTGCATTGCCCCATCTCCCCTGCTTGTTTTGTCCATCTCAGGGGAGCACTGTCTGTTCTCTCCCTCCTTGGTTTCATGTGAATGAGAAGCTCCTCGACTAACTGTGGGTTAAACAAAATGCCATGTCTATCCTGTAGCCAGAGACAAGATTAGAGGAGGCTGCAGCTAACCTGGACCAGCAGCAGTGTTTGTGCTTGGCAGGTTCAAGTGGAATGCTGACAGGCACTGTCAGACTGGCCAGGACATCCTGTGACCAGCAAACAGACCAGACTCAGCCCTGTGGATGCACTGGGGTTTCAGAATGGTATGTGAGAATCTTTCCTTGTTCAAATAGGATTTGGCAGATGTGAAGGTGGTGCTTGAGGTGCATCAAGAAAATCAGTGCACTTTGTCCTGAGATTCATGCTTTTAGGCATGACCTGCTGCAGTGCACTAAATACTGGCACAGGGAGGTCTACAGTGACTAAGATAATGCTTGTGCTAGTTGAATATAGAGTCCTATCTGGGGCCATCCTAATGGTTCTCCCTCACTGTATGCATTAGTAGGCAGGTTACTGCTGTTTGGGTTAGCAAAGTGGCTATGTATGTGGCCTTTCTGTTTTCCATCAATCAGTCTAGAAAAGAAAAAATAAATGAAAAATAAATACCACCCCCAACATAAGCTCATTCTGTCCAGAGCTGTACACAGTGAGGGTTCTTGGTGTGACAGCACAGATTAGCTTTATTTAGACCCCAAAGCCCCTCCTTTCCTCTTGCTTTTTTCCAGTAAGTACAAAGTGCCAAAAATAAACCTCCTTGGGCCCTACTGCAGGATCTCAGCTTCAGTAGGGAGGGCAGCTCCTTTGAAAGTGCTAGGATGATGCTGTCTTGAAAACAAACATTTCCTTGGCTTTCTTCTGAGATTAAAACCTTTTCTGAGGCAGCAGCTCTGGTTATTGCAGCCCTCTGTGCTGACTTTCTGGCTGTGATCACTGCAGAGGAATAAAGAGGAGAAAAAGATTGAAAAAAAAAAAGAAAAAAAAAAGGCGGGGAAGAAACGCAAAGCCAAATGAATAGAATAACTTCTGGCATTGGCAAGTGTTCATCTTCCAAGGTCAGCCTTGATTTCATTTGGAGAGCGCTTTGCTCTTTTTAGCAGTTTTGGCTCTTGCAGCCATATATACAAAGGACCATCTGGAAATCAGTTCCCAACTTTAGCAGGAGTTAACATCGAGTTGCCCTGAGCCCCTGTTTGCTCACTGCTTGCAGCAGCTCCATATTCAGTTTGCTTGGACTTCCACTCATATTCATAGAATTGTAGAAACAAAGAATGATTTGGATTGGAAGAGACCTCAAAGATCATCTAATTCCAACACCCCTGGCATGGGCAGGGGAACCTTCCACTAGACCAGGTTGCTCAAGACCCCGCCCAACCTGCCCTCAAACACTTTCAGGAAGGGAGCATCCACAGGTTTTCTGAGCAACATATTCCTGTGTCTTACCACCTCTCACTGTAAATAATTTCTTCCTACTATCCAGTCTAAATCTACCCTCTTCCTGACCAAGCAGGGCCTGGGTGCAGCACTGAGTGGAGAAGTCAGCTAGGCAGGGTGTGCACGACACCCTCAGGATGTCCGAGAAATTTCTGCCCTCATTCAGGTGTGGGGTTTTGGGCTGATCTGGATTTTGGGGCGATTTAGTTTTGCTTTTATTTTTCAACTGCACATAGTTGTTGAGCGCCGCTTTTGTTACATGCCTTCAAGAGTACAAGAGCGTGTTTCACTTTCCAGATTTGAAAATGCTCAGAGGTATAATCAGGTCCTTCCACACTACTTAATTATCCATAATTAAAGGCATCTACACAAAGTAGCAGATTTTCAAAAGACTATTCTTGTGTTACATTGCTAATGAATTAAGTAATTAATTGGCATTGAAAACAATACAATAGGAAACATTAATCTTTTAAAGTAAAGCATTTTTTAGGCATTTTTTAAATTCATTGACTTTCATCAGGTCAGTAACTCTTCTAATGTCTAAATCTCCCTTCTGGCTTTAAAAAAAAATTCTAAAGGACAAAATGAACACAGGAAAAGCAAGGCAGGGAATATATCCTCAAGAGTGTGGAAACAGAATAAGGGAACTGTGTTTGAAAGTTGTTGCTCATCATTTTACTACTTTGTCCCACAGTTCCTTCCCCTGCCGGTAAGGTCTGAAGATCTATCACTTTTGAGAATGCACTTTGCAGCCTCAGACCTGTCATGATTTGTTAAAAACAGTCGGTTACTGGATTCAGTTTTAATAACCCCCCCCCCAAGTAGGGCACTGCCTCCGTGCCTCAGTTTCCCCCATGCCCATTCCTGCCCCACGGGGTTGCTCTGATGAGAACAGGCTCTCGTCTGCAATCTGTTTAGTGGTGCCACCAAGAGCAGAGTAATAGTTTTATCCTGTAATTAAGTAATAAAAACAGACTGGCAGAATGAAGTGTAATGAAGCATTCTGAAAAACTGGGGCGGGGGGAAGAAATGCAGAACCAGATAGATCCCCCATAAATTTTCCCCAGCCTTTCACCGTCACTAGCTGTTACCTTACGGTGCAGAATAACCATCCTGTCCCGGCACATCAGCATAATATCACTTGGCATCTGCTGGAGTGTAAAAGCCCACATAGACTATGGTAATGCATTGTGTAGTGGCGTCTGAAATTATTAGCAAAGGAAAGGACAATCCTTTTCCATTTGATGGTTTCATTAAATGCAACTATTCACATGCAAAGCTAGCACCACTCATTTTATTTTTATTAGCAACCTGACTCTTTGCATGGCACTGTCAGAAAGCATTGTGGAAATGCCATGGATACCATTAAATTCAGGTAGCATAATAGACCCTCAAAAGAGCAAAATCTGGGGACAAAACACAGATTAAAGCTACTTCTGCAGCTGTTGGAGGAATCAGGGCAAGTCCCAGCAGAAGAGTATAGGAACCTATTTATTCCAGAATCACCAACCTCTGGGTGTCTCATCTGTCAATCAGACCAAGGTGTGCCTGTCCTTGCAGTGATTTGTTGCACCCACTTGTGCCCTTGAGGTCCACCCTTCCTGCTCTGCCCATTACTCTTTCTCCTCCTTCTCCTGTTTCCACAGGAGCTGCAGGTTTCAATACCACAGTTTCTCAGCTCTCTTTAACAAATCTTATTGGTTGCTCGTGAAGAGGCCAGAGGGAGATGTTTTCTCATGTGCCCTTTCCCATGTTCCAGGCATGTAATTNTATAGAAGTGTGAGCTCTGATACTACAGCCCAACCTGAATTCATATGGGCAAAAAAAAGACCAGTGCCACTTTCTCTGTTAAGTGTCCTCCTTTGACTGGAAGACTGACAATGCTGACTGGCAATGTTTTAGCTTTTATACGTTTACTAAATTCACCTTTCAGTTGGGTCTTGCCTGGCTGTGGCCAGTCATTTCTGTGTGTGTCATTGTGGAGGCCAGGAGACTGGGGAATGGTGGTGAAGATGGCAGGAGATGGGCTTGCTGTGTCACATAAAGTATGAAAATGGGGTTCTGCTCCAAATCAGCAGCAGAAAAACCAACAACTCAAACAGAGAGCAGAAAGAAATGGTTTTGGCAGCACCTGTCTTTTTACATGAAAAGCTTTTTCTTTGCTTTGAAGTTCCACTTCTAACATGATCCCATGTTCAAAACCTTTGTCAGAAAAAATTGGTTGCAGGTGGAAAAAATTAAAAAAAAAAAAAAAACAGGGACCATGCTGATGCTCTCAAAGCATCAGATTTCATCTCATGATGATGGAAAGGCATAAAGGCATTTTCCTGCCAACTGACACGTTCCTACAGGCATATGGATTGTACTGAAGCTCTGTGTTTTAGACAGGACCTGAAGGTTTGTCCCCTTCTACTCTGCACTGGTGAGAGACCCCACCTGGACTACTGCCGCTATTACAAGAGGGATATGGATGTGCTGGAATGTGTCCAGAGAAGGGCCATGAGGATGATCAGAGGGCTGGAGCACCTCTCCTATGAGGAGAGACTAAAGAAGTTGGGGCTGATCAGTCTGGAG
>VWYK01036376.1:0-14280 GCA_013399775.1 Semnornis frantzii
CTCCCCTGCTCCAGTTTGAAACATTGCTCCTCATCCTATCACCCCGAGCCCTTCTAAATAGTCCGTGTCCATCTCTGGAGCCCTCAACACAGGAAGGACATGGACCTGATGGAGCAGGTCTAGAGGAGGCCATAAAAATAATGAGAGTGTTGGAGCACTTTCCCTCTGGGGACAGGCTGAGGGAGCTGGGGGTGTTCATCCTGGAGAGAAGGCTCCAGGGAGACCTGATAGGAGCCTGCCAGTACCTGAATTGGGATACAAGGAGGATGCAGAGGGACTGTTTGCAAAGGCCTGCAGGTCCAGGAGGAGGGCAATGGTTTGAAGTGAGAGCAGAGCAGATTTAGACTGGGTGTGAGGAAGAAGTTCTGCACCATGAGGGTGCAAGAACACTGTAACAAGTTGCCCAAGCAGGTAGTTGAGGCTCCATCCCTGGAGATATTCAAGGTCAGGTTGGACAAGGCTCTGGGCAACCTGATCTAGTTGGGGATGTCCCTGCTGAGTGGAGGGGGATTGGACTGGATGAGCTTTGGAGGTCCCTTCCAACACAAACCTTTCTACAACTCTCTCACTAACTAAAGTCTATTAGGGCTGAACTGCTCAAAGTCAGCTTTGAAGTTCCCCAGCACAGACATTCCTTATGGTCACCCTTCCTCTCTCTCTAAAATGGGTAATGTTCATTTTATTTTTCCTTTCAGAAAACAAGGTTTTAGAACTGCTGCTGTAATAATTCTGGGCAACTTCTTTTGATTCCAGGTATAATTATCTATGCCATTGGAATAGGGAAAGCCATCGAGGAGGAGCTGCTGGAAATTGCATCTGAGCCATCATACAAACATCTCTTCTATGCTGAGGATTTCACAGCTTTGGAGGACATAAGTGAAGAGCTCAGAGCCCAGATCTGTGAAGGTAACAATATTCCCTTTTTCCTGAGAGAGAAGATGAATGAATGCTTATAGATTTTTGTTGTTATTGTTGCAGGCCTAAAAGAATTACTAAGGGAATGTGAGCTGGGTCAAAAGCTGTTCAGAGAGGACAGCATATCATAGTCACAGAATGGTTCGACTTGGAAGGCACCTTAAAGGCCATCCAGATCCAACGTCCTTGCCATGGGCAGGGACACCTCCCACTAGCCCAGGCTGGTCAAGGCCTCCCCACTCACACATTCTCAGGACTTGGTTTTAATTGTGCATTCAAATTGGTGCTTAAAGCAAAGCTCACAAATGTCACCTGTGAGTTGTTTTTAGTCACAGCACTGGAACCATGCAAGGAGATTGAATTTTGGACTACTTTTTGTTGTCCGGTTGCTCGGGTTTTTGGGTTTTTTTGCTTGGAATTAAATGCAAACAGGTTTTTTTTTTTCTTTAAGGTTACTGTATAAAAATGGCAGGCAAGCACCAATGCATTTCTTCCTTATACAGTCCTCTGGGAAGAATCTGAAGGGGAAAAAAAATAGAATCTGAGAATCACAGAGTCACAAAGAATGATGGAGGTTCAAAGTGACCTCTGAGGCTCATCTAGTCCAACTTCCTTGCTAAAGCAGGTCCACCTAGAGCAGGTTGCACAGAAATTGTGTCCAGGCAGGTTTGGAATCTCTTCAGATAGACTCCCCAGCCTCTCTGGGCAGCCTGCTTCCTTATGCTTGTATGAAAAATTTTGTGTTCCAGTTTGAGCCCAATGCACCTTATCCTGCCCCTGGGCACCACTGAGAAGTATCAGGCCCCATTCCCTTGTTACCTGCCCATTAGATCTTGATAAGCTGTGTTAAGATACCCTCTCAGTCTTCTTTTCCAGGCTAAGCAGCCCCAGGTCTCTCAGCCTCTCCTCGTTAAGAGAGATGCTCCAATCTCCTCATCATCTTCATAGGCCTTCATTTGACTCTCTCCTTGTGTCTCTTGAGTCCAGATGTGGCCTCGCTAATGTAGCAGAGTACAGCCCAGGATACCTTGGGCCAGGATACCCTTGGCCTTCCTGGCTGCAAGAGCACACTGCTGGCCCATGGTTAACTTCCATCAGCACAGGCTAGGAGGCGAGCTGCTGGAGAGCAGCCCTGTGGAGAAGGACCTGGAAGTGCTGGTGGAGAACATCCATAGCACAGCAATGTGCCCTGCTGGCCAAGGCGGCCAATGAGGACCTGGGGGGCATTAAGAAGAGTGTGACCAGCAGATCCAGGGAGGTTCTTCACCCCCTCTGCTCTGCCCTGGTGAGACCTCACCTGGAATATTGCATCCAGTGCTGGGCTCCCCAGCTCAAGAGGGGCAGGGATCTGCTGGAGAGAGTCCAGAGGAGGGCTGCAAGGATGCTGAAGGGGCTGCAGCACTGCCTGGGGAGGAGAGGCTGAGAGCCCTGGGGCTGCTTAGTCTGCAGAGGAGAAGGCTGAGAGGGGATCTGAGCAATGTCTATCAATAGCTGAGGGCTGGGGCTCAGGAAGGAAGGGACAGGGACAGCCTCTGCTCACTTGTGCCCTGCCACAGGACAAGGGCCAAGGGATGGAAACTGCAGCACAGGAGGTTCCACCTCAACATGAGGAAGAACTTCTTGACTGGAAGAGTCCTGGAGCCCTGGCACAGGCTGCCCAGAGAGGTTGTGGAGTCTCCTTCTCTTGAGCCTTTCCAGCCCTGTCTGGATGTGTTCCTGTGTGACCTGTGCTAGATTGTCTGGTCCTGCTCTGGCAGGGGAGTTGGACTGGAAGCTCTCCAGAGGTACCTTCCAATGCCTAACATCCTGTGGTCCTGTGGACTTGGCACAGATTCAGAGTCCCTCAGGATTCCCAGGTCATCCTCCAGCAGGTCAGTCCCTATCCTGTACTGGTACATGAGGCTCTTCCTCACCAGGTGCAGGACAACATTCCCCCCTGCCAATCTTGCTAGCCTGCCCACACCTCACGGCATGGTAGCACAGCCTGACAGACTATCAGCCACTCCTCCCAGTTTGGTGTCAGCCTGGTTTGTATATTCTTAATGTCCTGGTTTCATCTTTCAAAGTGCTAGAAGGTGAAACAAAGCCTGTTCAGTGAAGCTCCTCATTAGGCAGCTCATCTGTTGCTGGCAGCCTCTCATCCTAAATGCCAAAGCCAGAGCTGCCTGGCAGCAGAATTCTCCCTGGCTGGCAAACTCCAGAGCTCGCTGGTGGAAGTGCAACCTTCAGGTACCCACGGGGACATTTAGCAACCAGGAGCTGGAGAATCTGGGGTTTTAACTGCATGGCTTATCTGAAAACTAAGGCAATCCTGCCCCTTCGTGGCAGTTTCTGGACTGCCTGTCTAGTAACTGGGTAGAACTGAGGCTGCTCTGCTTCTGGCCTCTCACCAAGAGGCATTGCCTCACACGTGGGAGCTGATGACTGATCCGGCCTTGTTTTTCTGGATACTCCAGGACCATCTATTGCTCATCAACTCACTCCACCAGAAATTCTGCCTCTGACCTGAAAGTTGGGTTGTTTTTTTTTCCTCCCCCCTCCCTTTCTGTTTTGGTTTACAGCCTATTTCCCCCCTCCTTTACAACACTACTAATGTCATTTTTACTCCAGTCTTAGTCTTTAGCTGAGGACTTGTGAGGCTTCAGCCTGTGAGGGCTGGGAAACCCTCTGAACTTCGTGGATTCTACTGACAAAACCTCTCTCATCCCTACTTGCAGCTGTGGATGGGCTGCATGCTCCCAAGTAAAGCAGAAGCCCTCCAAATCTCTTTTGGGGTAAGGCAGTTTCCTTTTAATTCCACAAGAGAGCATCAGCCTTGGAAAAGAGCTGCTGGTTATTGTTAATTCTTAGTTAGTAGTATGGAAAATAAAATGGTAGCTGTCTCCTTTGCTGCTTCAGAGAAATTTAGCCAGAAGGTTCCCACTCACTGCCTTGCTTCATCTTCCTTTCTCATCTCACTGGAAGGGCTGAGGAATTACAGAATTGTCAGGGTTAGAAGGGACCCCTAAGGATCATCCAGTTCCAACCTCTCTGCCATGGGCAGGGACACCTCACACTAGGATCAGGTTGCCCAGAGCCACATCCAGCCTGGCCTTATAGATCTCCAGGGATGAGGCTTCCACCACCTCCCTGGGCAACCTGGGCCAGTGTCTCAGCACCCTCATGCTGAAGAATTTCTTCCTAACATCCAATCTGAATCTCCCCACTAGTTTTGCTCCTTTCCCCCCAGTCCTATCACTACCTGACAGCCTAAACAGTCCCTCCCCAGCTTTCTTGTAGCCCCCTTCAGATACTGGAAGGCCACAATAAGGTCTCCTCAGAGTCTTCTCCAGACTGAACAGCCCCAACTCTCTCAGCCTGTGTCCTCAGCAGGGCAGCTCCAGCCCTCTGGATCATCATTGTGGCCCTTCTCAGGATGTTTCAGCACTTCCAGATCTTGTAGTAGGCACTCCAGAAGTGGGCACAGTGCTGCAGGTGGGGTCTCACCAGAGCAGTGCAGAGGGGGAGAATCTCTTCTCTCGCCCTGCTGGAGGCTACAGCAACATCCTACCTAATGCATGCTCATCAGAACTGCCTCTTCACCCTTAGCCTGAGCCTTATAGGAGCCTTTCATGACATGGACACGTAACTGTATCACCAGACCCCAACCCTGATCAGATGACAGCAGCCTGCTGGCCAGCATTCTGTTCTCCTTCCAAGCTGCAGATGGTTCTCGTGGCTGCTAAGAGTCAGCCAGTGCCTTTGAAGACACTTCCTCCCAGACTTTTGCTAACCAAATGCTTGAGGTTTGTTACAGAACGCTGATCCAAGCCTCAGCTGCAGCACTGCTGCCCAACCAGTCTGAATGCTTGTCTTCACTGCATTGAGAGGTTCTCCTCCCCCTCTACTCTGCCCTGGTGAGGCTGCATCTGGAGTACTGCATCTAGTTTTGGGCCCCCCAGTCCAAGAAGGACCTCAGGGAACTGCTTGAGGGAGTCCACCAAAGATGCTGAAGGGAGTGGAACATCTCTCTTATGCGGAGAGCCTGGGGGAGCTGGGGCTGTGCTGCTTGGAAAAGAGACTGAGAGGTGACCTCAGCAATGGTTATAATGATGTGCAGGGTGAGTGCCAGGCTCTGCTGGGTGATGCCCAGTGACAGCACAAGGGACAATAGTGGAAGCTGAGGCACAGGAAGTTTCATTTAAACATGAGGAGGAATTTTTTTCCCTGTGAGGATGCTAGAACACTGAAACAGGCTGCCCAGGGGGGTTGTGGAGTCTCCCTCTCTGGAGATATTCAAGACCTGCCTGAATGCACTTCTGTGTGATCTGGTCTAGGTGATCCTGCTCTGGCAGGGGGTTGGACTGGATGAGCTTTGGAGGTCCCTTCCAGTCCCTGACATTCTGTGATTGTCTTCACCAAGGGACTCAGTGTTAGAAGCTTCTGACAGTACTCAGCTGACCATTCACAGCTTTATAGAGGCCGTGAGAAAACTTTGGGGCCCAGAGAGTTTCTGAAGCCTGGAGTTTCTGAAACACCCAGTTCCCATCCCAAACTGGAGAACTTCTGCCACACCTCTAGCAGTGGATTCAGCAGTTTCTTTTCCCAGCCCTTACAGGTGAATCCTCATCATTTGACTGTACCAATCCAGGGCTCAAAGCTCAAACTTTCCAGGTCAGCTCTTCTGCCCTTCCTTGACAGCCTCCTCATTAGCCTACAGCTCTTGAAAAACTTCTTGCTCAAGTCATCAGTCAGGGTCAGACACTCAAGGTTCATTCTACCAGTGCCTGCCTTCCTGCACTGGAAATCTCATCCTTGTCCCAGTTCATTCTTCTGCTAGACTCCCTCTTACCTCATGATCTCATCTTAAACCCCTCTCCAAAATCTGTTCACTCCACCAGTTGGTTCCTAGGGAGACTTTGTTTTACATATATAGATAATGTAGTTCTGCCACTGAACTGTGGTCTTCTTACTCAGCAACTTACCTTAGTTCCTTCCTGCTTCATCATGCAGTCACTCCAGCCTCCACCCAGAGGGTCTCATCTCCTCCCCAGTGTAGCTTGGCACAGCTGCCTATCAGCATGCATGTCAAAATTCACTAGACCAAGATCCCAATCTGTGGAGTCTGGAAGCATCTTCCACCCCCCTACTCCATCTCCAAGGCACCATTCTCACCTGAACACTCCCAACTCCCTCATCAGCACCTCTCACTGTAAAGGGGAAAACAAGAGTAAGACATTTCTTTCTTTTCCAAACAGTTCCTACCCTTACTCAGTTCACCCTGAAGGGCTGAGGGATAGCAACAGTACATCCAAGAATTCCCAACTGAAGGACACAAAGCAGGCTGCTCTCATTTCAGGTCACTACTATTCATCTGTTCATAAAGCATTTTTGGTTTTGGAGGAGTTCCTCTGATAGTCTGAGTTGAAGGGTGAGTCCTGGAGTTTCCATCCACACTGGACCTCGTCTGCACTGCACAGATCTGAGGCATTCTCCGTAGCAGACAAACACCAAGTTACTGGCAAGAAACATCCATTTCCAGGGAATGTGAACAGTTTCATTGTTGCTTTTGCAATCTCATTTTCTTTTGGCAATTTCTTTCTACACCAGCCTTGAAAGAGTCACCTCACCAGCAGGATCCATCACCTGGGAAGCTTCCCAAGACTGCTCCACAGCCTTCAGGTGGGCTGTTTTAACTCAGTGTCTTGCTATTTCCCCATTGCTCAGGTGTTCCCTTCTGCTGCCTTCTGTAGAGTACCCTAACAACTCACCTATGAGAGAACTGTTCACCCTATTCCCCTTCCCACACCTTCTTTTTGCAGCTCAAGTCTGGTTTGTACAAAAAAAAAGTCACTCTAACAACAAATGCCTGGCTGCATGCTCCTTGCACCATCCAAACCAATCCCTTGACAGGAAGTTTGTATTGCAACACCCTCTACTTGGGATTTTAAAGCATGTTCAGCTTTCAGTTCTCACAGGAACCTTTCACAACTCCCAGTTCTGCAACCCACAACTTTCATCATGTGTACAGTAAATACAACCTAACACGTAATGCTAACAGCTCAGCTTTCCTCACATCCTTGTATCCCCCCCTGTCCTTTCCAGGAAAAATCTCCACTGCAGGCAGTGAGATTGTGATGAAAGAGAGCTCAATGCATGTTGAGTAGAAAGCAAACCAAAAAAAGAACAACTCTGTAATTAAATGCAGGGGGTTTGATTTTTAGACTTTTGGGGGGTTTCCTGCAGGATCTGAATCAACCACCATAGCCATCACAGATGTCATTGCCTGCCCCAATCTTGCAGTGCACCACCAGTACCTTTTTGAGGATGGCCACACTCACTCCACAACAGGTAATGAGGTTACCTTTGTTCAGAACAACCCAGCCTACTCCCTGAATGCACAGCCCTGTCTGTGGACTCTTTTCCTCTATGGAGAAAGTTTGCCCCAGAGCATTCAGAGTATCTTAGGGGTTGGAAGGCACCTCAAAAGGTCATTCAGTCCAGCCCTCTCCCTGTCAGAGCAGGATCACCCAGAACAGGCCACACAGGAACATGTCCAGGGAGATTCTGAATGTCTCCAGAGGAGACTCCACAACCTCTCTGGGCAGCCTGCTCCCATGCTCTGTCGCCCTCACAGCGAAAAGGTTTATCCTCATGTTCACTATGTTCCAGCTTCCTTTGGATGTTGACATATGCTGGGAACAGGAAGCTGTTCCAAGTCCTTACAGAGTCACAAAATCGCTAAGGCTGGAAAAGACCTTTAAAATCACTGAGTGCAACCATATAACCCAACTACCATGTCCTGCCCCATCCCATTTGATTTATTCAGCACTTAGCCAAGGCTTTACTGTTGGTTTGGGATTTCTTTTTCAGCAAAAGCCTCAAAAGATAAAGAGCAGTGCAAATGTGAAAACCTTGTGACCTTCCAGGACTATGCAACCAGTGAGGTCAGGAAACTCACCCAGCGATATATCCTTCACATGTAAGGCAAGGGGGCAGCTTAAAAGGAAAGGAGAACACATCAAGCCTAAGCTGTCCCCATAGCTAGGATCAATCCATTGCAGTGAAAAACAGTAAATTATTAAAAAGCAGAGAATATTAATCTCCAAGAAGCAAGGCTTTTAAGACCTGGACTCTACCTCTTCCATAGAAAGGGACAACATATTAAGAAGGATCTTTAAATAAGTCCTAAGAGTAAACACCTTCAGAGACAGCAAAGGCATGACTGGTCAAATTCAAGAGTGACACTCTTGGGAGTTGTTTCTTCAAGTGGTATTGAAAGAGAGTTTTTAACTGCATGATGTTGATGCAAAATAAATCAGCCCTCAGCCCCCCTGAACTCCTAATTTGGAGTACTGTTTTAAACGGCTGACTGTATCTGGTGCTTCACCAAGCAGTGCAGGAGAGGATCATCTCCTGCGACCAGGAAATGCAAAGTGCAGGTTGCCACCTCCCCTGCCAGGTCAGTGTTTGCAAGGAACCTGTCAGCCCAGCAGCCTCAGTAAGCTTTATACAACCAGGTGTTTACGTCTCCCAGGTGTTTAGCTTACCTTTAGAACAGGGCAGAAGGGACAGTTGTGAGAAGCTGCAGCCTGAACTCCCTGTCTAGGTGTCCATTAACAAATGGGGCTTCAGAGAGCTCTCTCAAATCAGCTGTTCAAAGCAGAACAAAGGAGTACCCCATCATAAACTGCTGGCAATCAAAGAGGGTAACCAAGAGAAAAAGCAGCAAGGTCATGGACCGTAGCCAGCAGGCAGTAGCCACTCTCTATCTATTCATGCATCCCAGCAGCAGCTCTTTCCTTAACTTTTGTCTACTGGAAGAGATGACAAAGAGAATGGAAGACTTGGAGAACAGGCTAAAATACTGATCTAAACAACGTGTATCCTGCACTGTTTATTTATACAAACTTGTCACAGCTATTTTCTTAAAGTACTTCAAAGTAAAACAACAAATCCTGGTGTCTGAAGTTGAAAAAAAAAAAAAAGTATTTTTGGATCCCTGCATCTATGTCCTGTGTTCTTGCATTGACTGCAGATAACAAACATTGAATTTTTTTATATTATATAAACAATTTAGTACCTAGCAAAAAAAAAAAAATTCTAATGAATCAGAACTAAAGAACTGAAATAAGCTATGCAAAACAATAAAATGCTCTTATTTTTTTGGAAGTACTTTTAGGCTATGAATTTATTTGCCTTGTTTTTCTACATGTCCCTCCTCCACTAACTCTGCTGGTATCCACACAGGGTACTGAGTTCTAGACCTACACCCAGAAAACAGAACAAGTGGGACAGCGCTCACAGAATCAGGTTTCACTTCACAGAATAGCTCAGGTTGGAAGGGATCTGAGAGACCATCTGCTCCAACCTCCCCACCTGATTTTTAAATGCAAGTAAACTCTTTGGGATCTCCCACCAACACCCCAAATTTCCAACTGTACCTTGCCTTGGTTTTGCAGTTAACACTTCAAAACAAACAGCTAAGGAAGCTGTAGCCTGTTGGGAACTGACAACACACTTGCCATGACCAAGTCTTCCTCCACTTAACTGTCAATATCCAGAGCTTTGAAAGCAAAAGGCAAGTTTTGTCCAGTGCAGTTACTGCCAGCAGAACAGGAAACACAGCAGTAGTAACCAATCTCCATTTATAGAGTGTCTTCCCTAAAACTAGCAAAGATATAATACATTTTTTTTTTCTTAAAACACATCTGTAACCAGTTTTATTGTAGAAAACACCTTTACAGCATTTACTTCTCACTGGTTTGTTCTGGCATGCTTCTAATGATGTCAGAGTCACCTGGAAAACAAAAACATCTTGTTAAAAGAGGACTCTTCGGAATGATCTGGTTTCAGTTAAAACCCAACACTCTGCTTCTAAAACCAGGTAACAACTTCAGAGCAGTACCAAGGATTTTCACTATGATCATGCACTTGTCACTAGCATTCACAAAGCCAGTCCTAGAGCAGCAGTCTAGTCCTGGAGGACACAATGCAGTTTTCCTCTAGCGAATCTCTAGCCTCCCCTGGTCACAGATCCCAGGACAGCGAGAATTATTCGCAGGCTGCTGCAGAGCAACAAGCAGTTTGCATTTTGGACAACAGACACAATATAAGATTCCTTCTTCTCTGAGAAGATTCTGGAAAGAGGATGAAGTCACCTCATCAGCAGTCCACATGAGGAATTGTAGCAAATCTGTGCTAGCACACCTCAGGAATTGCACACAGACTCGCGGATATCAAATGAAACATTTTACGTGACCTTTGTTCTTGGATCAGCATCCCAGCTGATATGGGTTATTTTTGTATGGATCATTCTGGGAAGCAGGGCAATTCACATCCCTTTGCCTTAGAATAAGGCAAATCAAACAAGGGTGATATAAACAGCATGTAGCACAAGCTCATGTTATACCTGATGGACTCAGACTCATAGAATGGTTTAGGTTGGAAGATACTTTCAAGATCTAGTTTCAAGCCCCCTGCCACGGGTAGGGACACCTTCCACCAGACCAGGTTACTCAAGGATTCATCCAACCTGACCTTCAACACCTCCAGGGAGGGGGCATTCGTAAAGTTGGTTCTCAGCCACTGAAGCATCACTACAGACCAACAGAGGGCCACAGGGTTTGGCAGTATGAGGAGCCATGTGCAAACACAAAGCAGCAGGGATTCCAGGTTCTAAGAACCTAGGACTCACAAAAGAACAGGATCTTGGTCAGAGGAAATGATAAACTTAAACCTGACATAAAGGGACAGGGAAGTTCTTCAGTGTAAGGCAGTTAGACTCTGGAATCACAGGAACCTTCCTGTTGGAAAAGACCCCAGGATCATCAATTCCAATCATTATCCCGACTCTGAAAATTCACCCTTAAACCATATCCTCAAGTACCACATCAAAAAGACTTTTAAACACATTCAGGGCTGCCCAGGGTGGTTATGGATTGCATTCAAGGCCTTGAGGAGCCGAGTGTGGTTGAGAGGCATCCCTGGCAATGGCAGGGTGGCTGGAATAGATCTCCAAGGTCTCTTCCAACCTAGGTCATTGTGACAGAAGAGTTTCATCACCCCTGCGGGTTACTGCTCGGTGCTGCTGCTCAGGGTTGAATGGAGGAAGCAGCAGTGGGTACCCGTGTGGTGAGCAGAGTGCCAGAGCCATACCTGGGTCGATGATGGCCAGCGTGCAGACCCTGTAGTACTTGCCGCAGGCTGTGCCCAGCTCGATGTTGTTGCCGCTGTAGTGGTGGACGCCAGTCTTGGCCAGCATGGCATAGTATTCGATCTCTGACTTCCTGTATTCAGAGAAAGGGCAGTTGGGCACTGACAAACAGCTGAGCAGCTCTGACTCTGCTGCCCTGAAACCTTCCCACACAGTTAAACAGTTGTTCAGTGACAGATATCACGGTGTTGTCAAATGTTAGGGGGTGGAAGGGACATCCAGAGATCATCCAGTCCAGAAAGCAATGTGCTCTTGTGGCCAAGGTCAATGGGCTGAATTAAGAAGAGTGGGTCCACAGATCCAGGGAGGTTCACCACCCTCTCTGCTCTGCCCTGGTGAGACCACTGAAATATTGCATCCAGTGCTGAGCTCCCCAGTTCATGAGGGACAGGGATCTGCTGGAGAGAGTCCAGGGGAGGGCTGCAAGGATGCTGAAGGGGCTGGAACACTGCCTGGGGAGGAGAGGCTGAGGGACCTGGGGGTGGTTAGTCTGCAGAGAAGGCTGAGAGGGGGTCTGAGCAATGTCTATCAATAGCTGAGGGCTGGGGGTCAGGAAGGAAGGGACAGGGACAGCCTCTGCTCACTTGTGTCCTGCCATAGGACAAGGGCCAAGGGATGGAAACTGCAGCACAGGAAGCTGCACCTGGACATGAGGAAGAACTTCTTGCCTGTAAGGGTCCCAGAGCCCTGGCACAGGCTGCCCAGAGAGGTTGTGGAGTCTCTTCTCTGGAGCCTTTCCAGCTCTGTTTGGATGTGTTCCTGTGAAACTTGTGCTAGATTCTATAGTCCTGGTCTGGCAGGGCGTGGGACTGGAGATGTCCAGGGGTTCCTTCCAACCCCTAACACTGTGTAACCCTGTGAACTCTCTGGATTGGAAAGCATTTGAATACGTCTGGACCTGAAATCCTTATACACCAAACAAACAACTCATCACTCTAACTTCAGAGCACTCATAACCAACAAAACACTCTGCATTTTTAATTCAGTGCAGCAATAAACATTACAGTACACTCCGTATTTGCACCAAAACCCCAAAACAGTCTTAAGGAGAGTGAGTTTTTCACACATCTGCTTACCTCAAAGCAGGACAGTTGTTGGCAAGGATGACCAACTTGGCTTTGCCCTGCCTAATCATTTTCAGAGTCTGTTTGTAGCCGAGCACATATTTACCACTTTTCATAACCAGCTGCAGCCTGGAGTTTATGGACTCTAGGGACTTTTTCTGAAAAAGACACAGAAAAGCATTAGTGTTGTGTTACTCTACAGTTTGTAAAACAGTAGAAAACATAGGGAAGTTCAGAAATTCCAGATATAAGTAAACTTTTAATAATTTCCTAATAATCTGCAACATGGAGTAAGGGAAGCCAGCCTACCACAGGAGTATGAGAAAGCTTGTGGAGAAGGGATGGGGTTGCGAGTACAATGTTTCCTTGACCTCATAAAAATCTCTCTCACTCACAGATCTTACAATAAGAAAATATATTCTGAAGCACTGTTGCTTCTGCCTGCTTTAACCATTAACAACCAGCAGCCCTGTGGAGACGGACCTGGGAGTGCTGGTGGACAAGTTATGCATGGCACAGCAATGTGCCCTGGTGGCCAAGAAGGCCAATGGGATCCTGGGGTGCATTAAGAACGGTGAGTCCAGCAGATGCAGGGAGGTTTTCTTCCCCCTCTACTCCGTCCTGGTGAGAGCTCTGTAGCCAGTTCTGGGCTCCCCAGTCCAGGAGGGACTGGGATCTACTGGAGAGAGTCCAGTGGAGGGCTATGAAGATGCTGAAGGGACTGGAGCACTGCCTGATGAGAGGCTGAGGGACCTAGCACTTTTTGGTCTGGTGAAGAGAAGACTTAGAGGGGATTTAATCAATGTCTATAAATATCTGAGGGCTGGGCGTCAAGAGGGAGGGGACAAACTCTTCTCACTTGTGCCCTGGGATAGGACAAGGGGCAATGGGTATAAACTACAGCACAGGAAGTTGCTTCTCAACATGAGGAAGAACTTCTTGCCTGTAAGGGTCCCAGAGCCCTGGCACAGGCTGCCCAGAGAGGTTGTGGAGTCTCCTTCTCTGGAGTCTTTCCAGCTCTGTCTGGATGTGTTCCTGTATGACCTGCACTAAATTCTATAGTCCTGCTCTGGCAGGGGGCTTGGACTGGAGATGTCCAGAGGTCCCTTCCCATCCCTAACACCCTGTAATCCAGCTGCATTTGACGAGCCTTTATGATAGTTCTGCTAATTAAGCACAAGGAAATGTACTGTCTGCAAAGCCAAGTTTAGAGTATTCCTCTTCCTAGGATGCACACCCGTAGTGATTAACAGACACAACGGCAAGCAACAGGAGGTGACAATCCAGCAGGAGCACGGTGCTCCAGACAACCGCTTAGCGTACTTACAAAGGAAGCAAACCACCATCGAGTAAGAAACCCCTACCTTCCAGAACGGCTCAGAGAGAAAGGCAAGAACACGGCAGGAAATGCACACGTGAAGCTCCACGCGCACTCGGCAGCGGCTCCCCTTTCCTCCAGCTAGCACAGGGGCCCCGTAAGCAGCCCAGGATAGTGCACTGAAGGACCCCGAGGGCAGAGAAAGAGGCAGGAGGCAGCTGTAGCATACGGCCGGCAGCCTGTGCAAGGAGGGCACTGCCTGAGCTCTGAGGGTCGCCACAGGGGTCTCTGGCCGTGCCCACGCCGGGGCCCACTGGGCTGCTCGCAGCGCGACCCATGCTGCCCCACCGCCCCGTCCCGCGGAGACCGGGCCGCCGCCACGTGAGGCCCGCTCCCACTCACCGTCTTCTTCGCGGCCACCATGGTGCTGCCTCGCGTCGGCTCGGGCGGTAACTGGAACACAAGGGGGAAGGCGGGGAGGGGGTTAGGACCCGGCAGCGGCCCCCCACGCGCACCCGCGCCGCCCCGGCCGAGCCCCACTCACCAGAGACGCGCCGCCAAGATGGCCGGGCCGGCAGAAAGGGCCGAATTCCCACAAGGCACCGCGCCTCGCCGCGGCCCGGCTCTCGCGAGAGCTGCCCGCCGACCCCGTGACGCTGTAGCCAACTTCCTGCGCACCGACGCTGCCCGCGGCTTGCTACAGCAGCGGCCGGGGCTGTGCAGCTGCTGCGTGCTTAAGGTGGCAGCAGCTGCCAAGCTGCGTAAGGAAATCATAGAATGGTAGGGTT
>VWYK01036377.1:290-11545 GCA_013399775.1 Semnornis frantzii
TTTTTTTTTTTTTTTTTGGGAATGCACACAACCAATGCTCAAGTCCCTTGGCTCATTTAAAGTGGTTCTCAGTAGCTGTAGTGTTACTGCAGTGGTTTACAGTACAAAAGACAATCGTTGCTCCCCTGCTCTATTCCACTTCTTTGTTGCATCCACCTATCATCATCCATTAACATTCTGTGCTTTCTGGGGCAGGAAACCCATTGTGATTTTCAAACTTCAGAACATCTATTTATTGTCCTATGCTACAAAGTGCTGACATGCAGAATCTCTGGGTTTTCCTGCACGATGCAGTATAAATAGTCCAGAATGTGTTTTCAAGCAATGCTTTTCTCACTTTCTTAATCAAATACAGAAGTTTTGCCCAGAAGACAGATCTGGTCCTAAGCTGCATCAAAAAGAATGTGGCCAGAAGGTCAGGAGAAGTGATTCTTCACACTTAGCCTGCTCTTGTGAGACCCCCACCTTGAATACTGCACGCAGTTCTGATGTCCCCATCACATGAAGGACACAGAGCTGGCTGTTCAAGGCCAGAGTGGATGTCCACATCTTTAGTTTCTGAACCATTTGCTTGCTGCTGACAGTGGATTGCAGAAATAATTTAAAAAGAAAAAAGGCAACAAGCAAATGATTCCATTCCCCTGTGTCTCACAATCACACGGGCAATGCTGGAAGGCTTCATATTAATATTATTCAGGAGTTGACCACTTGAAAGGTAGAGATTTATCTGTCAAATATTTCTCTAGACAAAGGAAATAGTAAAACAACCACTGTGAGCACAGAGTAAATAGCTTCAGTAAGCTGAATAAAGAAAAGGAAAAAAAAACACAAAACATGCTGTTCTAATATCAACAGAGTTTTACTGGTGGCTTTTGATATGGGTAGGTTGATGTGGCACAGTCAGGTTATGTTACATGAATACCATCTGCACACTTACCAAGACTTCCCCATGTTTCCCCTTAGTTTTCTTTTTTCTGAAGTAGGAGCCTGTGCAATCCTGTATTGACATGGAGTGGGGAATAAGGGAACTCATGACCTTGCTTACTTTCTTGGAGCAAAACTGTGGCCAGAGAACACAATGAGATGCCATTAATCATCTCCAGGGTATCACTCATAATACTTAATTTATCCATTATTTACAGTACAAAGAGTATATTAGGGACAAAGTTTTTTTGCTGTTTCTGACGGCCACTGTCTGGGGTGGAAGCCACATGTGTTTGAGCCACACAGCAAGATAAACAAACAAAAAAAAAAATCATCTTTTCTTGAGAATTTTAATGCAGAGAAATGGTTATAATCAAACCACCTGAATGGGAAACTGCATTACCAAAACCCAAACATGTTTGCAAGCAGAGTGCCTGCAGACNCAGAGTGCCTGCAGACTAAACAGTTTGCTTTGGACCCCAATCACATAGGCATTTTAGGAGCAGCCACAAACATTGAGGGGCATGTGGTTTAACTCCACCCCACTGTAACCTCATCTAATGCTGGTCTGCAACTATGAGATTTATGGATGGTTACTATGAGCAGAGTGAGGAATATTTTTCTTTGCTTGAAAAGAAAGAATTTATTTTCCCACCACAGATACTGAAGCAAAGATATTTCTACATGATGGCTTTCATGATTTTTAACTTTTTGCTTTTCCTGTGCTGAAATACTCCATCTACTTTAAGTCAATAAAATTTAACTCCTGACATATTTTTCTTTTTTTTAAATTATTTTCCTGTTAGTATAACTTACCCTATTTTTGTGTATTCCAATTATGTTCTATTCCTGCCTTTAAAGTAGCCTATAATACAATAAACTTCTGCCCTGAGGACATAAAAGAGATGAATGACAGGGAATCAAAGGAAAGCTTTCTCCAGTGATTGGAGATGATTTCAGGGATAGGTGCCTTGTTAGCTGCCTAAGGGGAGTTGTTAGCTGGTAACCATTCCTCCTGTGATGGAATATCTTCAGTGACTTGAATCTTGTATAAAAATGCAAAACAAAAATCTTCTGCTACTGCCTTCCTTTTGACCCAGTAGCCTCATTCAAAGTTTCCTTCTTTAAGGTTTATATTTTGGATTAGAAAAGGGATGCTGACAGAACTAATAAGTGCAAACTCTCTGCGCCTTTGAGACGTTCATCAGACAAATAGGTACACTCTTGAGAACTTTGAGTATTACCAGTTGGTTTCAGAGGGATTCCTAGCACATATAAGGCTGTACACAAGCAAGTGGTTTGTAGAATCAGCAACTAATTCACACTAATTAAAATTTGCCCCAGATCTGTGTTTTTTAGGTCAAATGGAATAATTGCTCTCTGAAGGCTACCCATTGATGCTGGCAAGCTTGTGGTGTCATGGCACAGACTTGTGATACAGATACTTCTGTCACGAGCAGAAACTGTGGCACACTTGGGTGATCTAGTCTGATCTACACACAAAAGTCTTGAATAGGTTTGCCATGCCAGATGTAGCTATGATTTAAGCCCGGAGTCAGAAACAAAGCTCCTGATGGGGAATCTCTGCCTATCACAGAGATAAGGCAGCTGATCAAAAGCATCTGCTGGCAGTTTCTGCTCACTGCTCCTACAAAGCTCCAAATTCAGTAGAAGCTCTGCTTTTTCTCAGCAACTAAATCCTCCTCCTATGATAGAATGACAAGACATGCAAGTACTGAGGTATTTTAAGAATATACTCAGCCTTACTGATTGCAGCTAGCACACCAATAAATAGGCTTGTCCTTGTTAATTAGCAAGCTCATTACTAAAGCTGACTGATTTCCTTGGTGAGCTACATATACACAGAGGTATGCAGGCCCCTAGAGATACAGGTCCAGGAGAAAAGTGGACATCATTCATTTCACTGTTTCATGATCACAGAGTAGACAATGTTCCTGCTTGCAAACAGACATTTCAGAGTAATTAGAGAATACAGGAAACACTGAATAAAATACCTTGGCAAAAACATAATGTAGGTAGTACAGGTTTTTTTATAAACAGGGATATACATTTTGCAATTAAATGTAGGTATTGCTTTGAAAACTACTTATGTAAAATAGAGAGATAAAATTACAGTTCATAGAGTTGCTTCACTTGATCTATTCCATTTGAATGCTGAGAACAGCTGGTACGCACCATAAAAAATAAAAGCAGCACTGACTACTTCCTTAACTGAGGAGAAGTTTTCATTAACTAAACTGATTCAAAATAAACAGAGGTATAAACACCTTTTTAAGGACTTGCTGGCAATGGACTCAGAAAAGCATTTAGTTTCATAAATTAAACACAATTCTCACAACTGGCTATACAACTGTCCTTATATCCCAGAGCTGACCTTGGACTGAATTAGTAAGAAATACAGCTCTGATACTGGAGTTTGCATCAGTCCTGCAATCTTTCTGTCCAATGTATGGTTATTTTTTCTGTAGTCAAATTCTACACATGCCAGAAACTCAAACGTAAAATGAACGATTGCAATTTTTTCATTCTTGACTTTCTTCTACTTGCATTTTTTGTATGTGCTGGTTTGAGCTAATTGGAATATTTTAATAGAGAAAATTGTACTATAGGCTGTGAAGGAAAACAATGGTGATGTCTACTTCACTCATAGGCTTGCTGTGATGTTTAGGAATAAGGAACCCAAAACAAAGGGGGGTGTCTTGAGGGGGCAGTGTGTGTGTCACGCAGCAAGCGGCTTCTCGGGCTCTCTAGCAGCTCTGACTTCTCTCTGCTGAATAACTTCACTAACCACTTTTCTTCTAATCCTCCCCAGCCGATCCTCCTTGCGCGTAAGCCAAACCTTGGGGTAAGGTGTAGGGGGGGGGAGAAGGTGGAAGCGCGGTTGGGAGCCCCTCCTGAGGTCTCTGATTTCTGGGAGGGGAGTTGTGTTTCTGTACTACCTTTACCTTGTATATTTCTGTAAATGTTCCTGTATATACTGTATATATCTGCTTGTACATCGTGCTGAGCTGTAAATAGAGCTTCATCTCTTAACTTCCAGCTGGCTGAGATCTAGTCTGGATCATTTTACAAGTGTGGGGGGGCAGGGAACTCCCAAACCGTCACATTGTACAAATGTTTTAGAGTGCTATAGTGTTTGTGTTAGTTTTAAGTAAGATTGATATGTTCCAGAAAGATAAAAGCACCACTTTGAGACATGTGGTAAGGATAATGACAAATGTACTAATTTACAGTTATCATCCTCTGCTGTTACATGACCATCAGGCCAAATCCTCTTTCCCAGGTTCATCACGTGAAATGATGGCTTCTGTGGAAAGCTAGACACAATCTTGCTCTCATTGTTTCTTCCCAACAAGAATTTTAGATAGATCTTCACAGGTTATTTTCCATTTTGGCATTAAAGCAATGAAAAGATAACACTTCCTAATAGAAAATTAAGTCTTACTCTCATCTATCCAAGCTGAACACCATATGCCTACAGAACAAAGCACAACAAGTTGGAAGGGTTGTTGCTGTTAATATTTATGATCAGTCCAGTCTTCTTTTTCCATTTATAAATGATTTGTTAGAGGATCACAATTTCTCCAGATAGATACATTATTAAACATCACAAGGAGTTTTTCAGGCCCAGGCAAGAATTGATTTCAAGCAGCTCTCTATATTTTTGTAGATACATCATTGATCATCAAAAATTGCATTAAATTCTTCTTGACATGGAATGAACAATTTAAATTAGAATAAAAATGAAAATTAATAGAAGTTATTTGTGATAGACATTAATGTTTGGGTTATTAAATCCCAATTTAAAAAATAAATAAATCAGACTTCGTTATTTGCCAAGAAGCTGAACTTAGTTGCAACCTTTGTTACTGATACCCATTCCTTATATGCAGTTGCTCCTTCCAGACCTCATCTGTAGGGATTTTGCTTAGAATTTACATATAGTATCACAGTCATATTGGCAAATATGTAAATAACTTCAGAATCAGGGTTCTTCATCATTTCTATTTGATGTGACTGCAGGTATCAAAGGAACCTGTCGTTTATTGTCCTTGAAGAACGTATCAAGACTTCTAATTATCCGATGTTGTCCCTACAGCTTCAATTAACACAATCCTTCAATGCCCTCTTGATTGCAAATCTATTGTGAAGTGACCTTCAGTGTCCAAAACTGATTTATAAAATAAATTAGCCACCCAGAGAAGTTTCTTTGGCACCATGCAGACTGAGTAGTCTAATAGCTATTCCCCTCTACTCAAGGTGCCTCTTGAATTGAAGTTCATAATGTAAAAAGGTAAATTCTCTTTGCATTTTAATACAGTTCATTCTGTATTAAAACATCTGTTCATTCCTTCATCTATATTATTGCATAAAGAATGATTTAGGATCACAAGTCAGTAGTCCTTTCACATTTTATCATGTAACATAATTGTTTCTTAATTCATCTACTAAATGCTAAAAAGACTCCATTTTAATATATATTTCTTTTATGCATGAAGGCAATAAGATAAGCAAGGAAGATACAGAAGAGACTTGTAGTCAATTAAAGCAAGTGGATCATTTGAATAATTTCTTTTCATAAGTTTTATCCTTAGCTAACCTTGCCAGAAGGTGTGAGTAATGTTTGCATGAATTGCCATGAAATTGCCACTCATTCCAGTTGAGTGTTCATGTACTGATGTGGCCCAGCCACTAGAAAATAGCACATGCAGTTCAGCAGAGAACTCCCTTGCTTTATGGTTACTGTATCACACTTCAGGACCTCGCTCTTGGGGACAATTTTCTCTATATATTTCAGAGCAAATAGTTATGGTGGCTGCTTGCACAACAGTCAGACGGCTCTGGCAGTCTCCATCATTTCTTTGTACTTGTTTTATTTAATAGGTACTGCTGGGATATTTCAGGTCATTGAAAGGTCTTGAAAACAAGATTCCACAAGAAAGCCTTCAGTGAAAGTGCCTCCTCTTACTATACTTTTCAGAGATATTTGGGCAGACACACCCAGTGCCTCGGTATACCACAGAGTAAGGAGCATTGGCACCCTCCCCGTGGCTGCTGTGGCACCCTAGGGAATACATTCTCCTGAGTTACAAAACTCAGAACTTTGTGAATGTAGATCCTCAGAAGCTCTAATTTGTCTCATATTTGCATTTGAAAATGCCCTTTGGATGTCACCACTGAAGACTTAATGATGACTAGATATTATAGCCAGTATTGAGAAACAATAAGCCTGACACACATTCAAGCTATTGGTCCTTGCAGGAGCCCAGGCTCAACAAAATTGGCTCACGTTGTAGGCGTTCATAGTATTGCTTCAGCTTTCTGAATACTACACATTTCTTACTCCTCTGGTGGTCATATCTTTGCAAGAGATCACAGAACACGCCAGTACTCTGCTCTTAGAAAAAACATATTGCATTATAGGATTGCCTACTGGGGTAAGATGATAAACCAATGTGACGGTTTGGGAGTTCCCCGCACCCCCACACTTTAAAATGACCCAGACTAGATTCTCAGCCGGCTGGAAGTTAAGAGATGAAGCTCTATTTACAGCTCAGCACAATATACAAGCAAATATATACAGTATATACAGGAATATTTACAGAAATATACAAGTTTAAGGTAATACAGACACACAACACCCCTCCCAGAAATCAGAGACCCCAGGAGGGGCTCCCAACCACCCTTCCACCTTCTCCCCACCCCTACACCTTACCCCAAGGTTTGCCTTACACGCAAGGAGGATCGGCCGGGGAGGATTAGAAGAAAAGTGGTTAGTGAAGTTATTCAACAGAGAGGAGAAGCCAGAGCTGCTAGCCCAAGAAGCTGTGCCCGAGAAGCTGCTAGCCCAAAACTCAAGAAGCAAGCAAGTTCCTCATGACCCAGACTGGCCGCTCGAGACACTCTCTTATCTTCTTTGTTTTGGTTTTCTTATACCTAAACATCGCAGCAAGCCTATGAGTGAAGTAGACATCACCATGGTTTTACCATCACAGCCTACAGTATAATTTTCTCTATTAAAAATATTCCAATTAGCTCAAACCAGCACAACCAATCTTTATCTTCCAAAGTCCCCCATTCTGCCTAGAAAAGGAGATCCAAAAGGATATTTTAAGAGCAGACTTTTTTTTTTTCTTTAGCATTAGCTAAACTGTAAAATATCAACATTAAGGCCCCAATGGAATTGGACTAGCAGGACAGAGCTGACATGAATATATATATACTGAGGCTGGTTATCTTTAAAGTCAAAGTCAGAGGCAGGAAAACATCCCTAAAGGAAGTTTGATTAGAGTTTGCCTTTACCCTGTGATTTGTTTGGGGTTTTTTTCTGGTAATGCATCAGACAGAACCTTGGTTGGTTGGTTTTTTAAATTCTTACTTGCTCCCAGCTATTGCTTGCCCCACTTGCTCATTTTATCTTCTTTTTAAGATAATTGTAGAGAGTGGAAATCAGAATCGTGCCTATTTGACTATCTGTACAGCATCTAACATAAGCGGTGCTGTTGCTGTGCCATGATTTAACATCAATCATACCATGTGCTTTAGATTGTCTATTGCAATTTAACTCTCAACAGAAACTGCACAAATGCACCGATGTATCAGTTTGTAAGCAATACATTTGCTGAAACACCTAAGTTCAGAAAAGAAAATATCCAGATTTAATCATGTTGTTAGATGAAGAATAAAATTAACCAAGCACTACTGTTTAGAATTGTTCATTCTCAGCCCTGTATGCACAAGAAACCTCTTTGTCTTACCTGTGTATTTACTGTGATAGAGCAGTGTTCCCTGCTGAATTATCTTACTCATTTCCAAGATGTTCCTTCAGAGTCACACCTTGTTATTAGACTTTTGGAGAAAAGGGCTGTATCATGGGAGAAGTGTAGCTAAAGATCACTACGGGTGCTTGTGCTGGTTTGAGCTAATTGGAATATTTTTAATAGAGAAATTGTACTATAAGTTGTGAAGGAAAACCATGGTGATGTCTACTTCACTCATAGGCTTGCTGCGATGTTTAGGTATAAGAAAACCAAAACAAAGAAGATAAGAGAGTGTCTCGAGCGGCCAGTCTGGGTCATGAGGAACTTGCTTGCTTCTTGAGTTTTGGGCTAGCAGCTTCTCGGGCACAGCTTCTTGGGCTAGCAGCTCTGGCTTCTCCTCTCTGTTGAATAACTTCACTAACCACTTTTCTTCTTATCCTCCCCAACCGATCCTCCTTGTGCGTAAGGCAAACCTTGGGGTAAGGTGNCCATCAATAAGATGCTTCCACTTGCTTGTTATTTATTTCATTTTGTGGCAACAAAAACTGTGACCCACACAGGGAAATTCTCTTCTTCACTGAATTAAAAGCCTCAAAGTTTCACTCCACAACAACAGGTCTGGGAGAATTATATGGAAGTTTCCTTCTGCTGTTGCCTCCCACCTTGTTTTGCTCTTCCAAGGGTTTGTAAACTTCAGGTTCTAAATGTCTCTGGATATCCTTAGCGGAAAAGCAACAGGTGGGAAAAATGCTTTCTGCTTGTTGCTTTCCTCTTAACTCATCTCATCTCCAATCAAATAAATGTCATCCCACAACCAGAAGACAACATCTCTATCATTATCATTGCTGGCTACACTGCCCCTAAAGGTCATCTTTTGTCTTACTCTACGTGGTCTTATATGTCTGCTTACCAGTGCCATCTTATAAATGTGAACACAACACACAGCACACATTCTAATAGTTTAGAACTGGTGGATGTTTAGAGACAAGCAAGTAATACAATCTGGCCTTAAAGAGAGACAAGTGAGGCTGCCTAAGCCAAGGGTTGAGAGTGGAAAAACAAACAATGTCTCAGCAGAACAGCAGAGGGAAACAGAGAGACAGCTGTTAAGTATAGTATTAAACACTAATAATTGGTAGTGACAGAGAGGTTTGGTGGGTTATGTGAACTGATAAGTTTAAACTCATTACATTGAAACTATAAATAATTGAAAGGTTAAGTACATAGACTGACAGGCAGAAAGGGAGGTATGCAAATGAGAACTATAATTTATCAGAATAAAGAAACCTTTAGCTTACAGTGTGCCTTTGCATGATTCTTCTTCATGACTCAAATTTGCTGTTCTAAGAATACAAGTGTGTGACATTTCTTTGCACTATCAGATATTGAAAACGTGGGGAAAGCTCTCTTCTGGAATTCTTTGCTTTCTGGAGCTCATAAATTTCTTGAAACAAATTTCAAAGTCATGCAAAATGCTTCAGTTCCCAAAGTAGATAAAATAGGGTTTCAGGGAGGGAAAGAATGGAATAAATCTATAGTTTTGCCAGAGCAGGTTATTTCAACTCTAGTTTAGGGAGAAAGTTCTGTCCCAAGCCAGTACTATCCACCTAAATAAAAAAGTTATTTTCTCAGGGTGACACATATGAAAACCAGCTGAGGATACACAAAAGGGAAGAAACCTCTGAGGTAAAGCTTTTGATAGGAAGAAGGGTAATTTGGAACTTGACATCTGGAAGACATTTTCCTGCTGCTGTATTCTATTGATTTTATCTAGCTAATTTAATAAAATTTATTCTATGCTTACAACAATTTCTTTTTTGTTTTGTTCAGTCATTTGTAACACGAAACATGGCTGCTACTTTTTTTGTTTCTAACTCAAATGTGTTTTCCAAGCCATGCTCCAGTCCAAGGACTTTTACAGCTAATATAAAAGACTCTTTGCATGCTGTAATAAGGGAATGAAATATTCCCTCATATAAAGTCTTTAGTGTATATGCCTGGGTATGCAGGTATATATGTGGGTAGAAGATACTATGCATACTTCAGAATAAAGAGAGGATGCCAGCAAACCTCAATGAAATTATAATAGTACACAGACACTAAAAAAAAAGGGACAAATCATTATTTCCAATTAATTGTTGAGAACTAGATATAAATATGGTATTTACTACTACTGGGTTTATGAAACTGTTGAATCTCTGCTGTAAATGAAAAGAAACATTATTTTCAGTGGACATTATGTTGTTGACAGAGTTTTCTTAGGTAATTCACTGCAGGCAGTGAAACCAGATGAAGATGTTACCTCACCACCACCCCTCCAGACCATTTTGCTCAACAGCCCCTCATCTCTGTATTTCACACACTATTGTCAGTTCAGTGTTGATTTCAGTGCTGACACTATCCTCAATTCACCCTGTTCTGCTGCAGCCTGTTCTGGCTGACCAAGGACATCATAACTCATTCTTGTGCAGCACAGATGCTGACCACACCACACAAGTGATCTAGACACAAACTTAGGACAACTGTTTGGTAATGTTTTTCTCAGACTGCCAAGCTAGATCTTTCCTATAGGATCTCAAGGTTTTTTAAATCAATACTCAATTAACTAAACCCACTCTTAAAGATCAGGGAATGCCCAGCCCTTGCAAACATACTAAATGCCCTGTGTTCTTGCAGACATGCCTGTATGACATTCCAGCCACAAAAAATGAAGTNTCCCAGCCACAAAAAATGAAGTATCCATTCTAATTAAATCTGTCCAGATGGAGCATGGTGAACAACCCCTTTTTCAGATTTTACCCACATAAATTCATACATGGCATATTAATTGTCCACATTCTTTTTGCATTTGAAACATTTCTCTAGACTTCATGACCTAAAACTGTCTTCCTAAATTTAGCTAGGAGAGGTGCAAAAGTAAATGATAATGTTTGTGTCACAACATTGAACACAAGCATCCTTTTAAGTGCAAATTTTCAGTTGGTGTGCATTCAAACATTAAAAATTATGAAAATAAATAACCATGCTGTGACAGGTTCTATCTTCCTGTCAGTCAGAATAGGGTGTGTGATTTTTCTACCATGGCCAAGTCCTGTCTGCAATTAGAAGAGACTAACTGGCACAAGACGATCGCGAGCAGAACTGACAGCTCATGCTGACCTCTAGGAATCACACTGCTGTGGAACAGACATGCAGTAATAGTTTCTAAAATGTACCTTAAAAAATCTCAAATCAATAAAAAGCAAAACCCAAATAACAGCATCCATGGAGGGATAGATGGCCTACAAGATTTGTTCTTAGTTGATTCTCCTTGAATCCTCTACATGTCTAAAAGAATAAATGGTATGAGTAGGTGCCCAGTTCTCTGATTTCTAATCGTAGCAAAGACTTAAACACTTAAAGGTGTGTACAATGATCAGAAGGTACTGAGTTACCACAGAAAGCCACGACCACATTTGCTAGTAGAGCCCTGACAACTGCCTGTGTATATTCTGTTTTCCTGTCTGTTTAAAAAGAAAAGTACATTAGCTTAAAGCAGGAGTACTTTGT
>VWYK01036380.1:0-10446 GCA_013399775.1 Semnornis frantzii
GCAGACCTCTGAAAAGAGATTGGTCTCATCAATGTGACACCCACCCTTACCTAGTGTGTCTTGTTTCATTGTTTCCCTCATGCCTTAAATTTGGTTTTCCTTAGTTTCTCTTACCCTTCTTTACTCGAAAGGTAATGTGTATGTCCAGTTTGGAAGCTGCATCTGCTTATAGAAACTGGGAAAGTGTCACAGGTGCTGGAGAGAGAATAATGAGGCAGAGATGGGATTAGTGTATATATATATTAGTCATTCAAAACTAAGTTGGATGTGGCTGATAACTGTCCCAGGTTTAAAACACTTCCAGATAGAGCACTTCCAGCTAGTTCACTATGGGATGTAGTCCGGTAAATGCATGCATATATAATTAGTTTCTGTGCCTTGATGGACAGGCATTGTTATTTTAATCTATCCAGAAGCCTTGACACTTTTTGATAATCTCAAAACTTGTGTATGTGACTAGCATGTTCATCTTAATGTAAAAGAATTCATGATTGATAGATACCAAGGCAAAGAAAAACGAGGGTCGCTCTGACGTAATTGTAAATTGTTAAATTATATATTCACATTTTAAAGTAACTTCGGTGAAAAACATCTCTTTGTAATTGCATGTTGTTTGTAGTAACAATTTGTCAACTTACAGACTTTTGGATCTTTTAATTTTGTGCAAAAATGATCTGTAAGAAGCTGTGTAATTATACTAAAATGAGTGGAAAGTTTTGTTTGGCCTGTTCATTCAAAGTATTAAGACTTCTTTCTGAAATGTATAATGGACTATTTTTTTTTTTACCTGTTCATTTTGACAGACTTGAACACAGTGATCTATAGCCAGAGTCTGTTTGAATTTCATACTATAACAAAAAAAAGAAAATACTGCTTAAATCATCCTCTAGTAGAAAGATATTTTGTTTTTGTTTCATTTTTGTTTTGTTGGAAGGAACTGTGGTAAATAATGCAGGAAACTCCTTTTGCAAATTGAGTTAGGAAAAATTACTGGGATGGGAATTAAGGAACAGAGGTGGGATGAGGACAAGTCTGTGAAAGGGAATGCAGAGGATGCGTAATGTGGTGACTGAGGTCAAAGTGTCAGGCCTTGCAGTGATAGGGGGGAGTGGATAAAAGGAGTTGGAACATGGTAAGAAAATGGCAGTAGATGACAGACACAAGTGGGGAGATGAGCTACAAAAGTCACTGCCAGCAAACCTCAGTGCTGCACTGTGCTCACGCTAGGAGTTTTGCATTTCACTCATCCAAATGTTAAAGGACATAGACTGTGATGGTTTGGGAGTTCCCTGACCCCCCACACTTTGTAAAATGACCCAGACTAGAACTCAGCCGGCTGGAAGTTAAGGAATGAAGCTCTGTTTACAGCTTAGCACAATAGATAAGCAGAGATATACAATATATACAAGAATATTTACAGAAATATGCAAGTTAAAGGTAATACAGAAACACAATCCCTCTCCCAGAAATCAGAGTCCCCAGGAGGGGCTCCCAACCACCCTTCCACCTTCTCCCCACCCCTATACCTTACCCCAAGGTTTGCCTTATGTGCAAGGTGAATTTTTGAGGATTAACCGGGGTGGTTAGAAGAAAAGTGGTAGTGAGGTTACTCAGCAGAGAGGAGAAACCATGATATAAAGCTTCTAGTGGTAGAAGTTTTACATATTTTGAAGTGGAGCAAAGCAGAGTGAAAACCATAGTCTTTCCCCATCCCTCAGCAGTGGCTCCAGAAATCATAAAATATCACCACATTCTTAATTCGGGGGATATAGCTTGTCTTCTCTGAGTAGTAGCTACATTTTGTGTTTACCTGAATGCTCAGTTAGGATCCTAAAGCCTTTAGAAAAATGAATTTTTTAGAGGTGCTAAAATACATATAACCACTTCAGCTTTACTGAGTTAGGATGGCCATGTTTTTTTACAAACTCTTGGTGTGTAAAGTAATTCCTGAAAGAACCATTTTTAAAAAGCAACTTTCAACCTCCCAAATTCCCTCTAACAAATCCTTAACACAAAGTTAATGTTTTTCTCATAGCTTCTGTTGCAGTTCCAAAGTGTTGGTCAATTTTTTTTTTATTTCTCTAATGAAAAAACAAGCCTCAAAGTATCTACTGACTTTAATTTTTGTCTGAGTGATACCATAAATGTGTGACAGTTAGGCACAAGGTAGGTATTCTTCTAGCGCCCTTAACAAAGGTCTGCTTGTCTCCTCTGGTATTTTTTCAGGGTCTTTGTTCAGTGTGGGCTGGTAAGTTTTCAGTTGGCATTTTCTATGATACTACCAATTCAGATTTGGTATGTGTTTCTGTAATAAGAAAATTGTGGATTGGTTGACAACAAAAAAATAGCTGTGTCCTGCTTTCAATTTACTGCTCTATGATCTCATAGCTTTGCCTCCCTAGTATTTTTCATCCTTTCTATTTTTTCATCCTTTTTTATAAATTCTAGTTGCTTGCCAAACAACCTGACAACTGAGAACACTTGAAATTTAAAACCAGTTACTATTTGTCTTACAGTTACTTTTTTGTTGTTACTGTATGTCAAATATAATCCAGATGTTGCTGCAACGCACCACACACTTGACATTCTTTGGCTACTTCTGCATGTTGATATTGCTTTTCTATGTTCTTGAGTTTTCTTTAAAGAAGCTTAGGGAAATATCCCTAGAGAGAAAAGAATTTTCCTTTTTTTCTTCAGGGTAGAGGCTTCCTCTCTGAAATTAGTAAAAGGACAATTAGGAATGTAGGTAAAGGTAGCAGGGATGCTTGTTAGAGAAAGCATATTGCTTGGAGCAGTAGAATCATAGAATGGTAAGGTTGGAAGGGACCTCAAGGATCATCTAGTTCCACCCCCCTGCCATAGGCAGGGACACCTCCCACTAGTACAGGTCACTCAAGGCCTCCTCCAACCTGGCCTTCAACCCCTCCAGGGAGGGAGCAGCCACAACCTCCCTGGACAACCTGTACCAGTGTCTCACCACCCTCAATGGAAAGAGCTTCCTTCTAACATCCACTTTCAATCTCCCCTCTGCCAGTTCAAACCCATTACCTCTCATCCTGTCATTACAGGACCTTGTCAATAGTCCCTCCCCAGGCTTCCTGTAGGCCCCCTTCAGATACTGGAAGGCTACTCCAAGGTCTCCTGGAAGCCTTCTCCAGGCCGAAAAGCCCCAACTCTCTCAGCCTGTCCTCATAGGAGAACCGCTGCAGCCCTCTGGGCATCTTTGTGACCTCCTCTGGACTTACTCCAACAGTTTGATGTCCTTCTTGTGTTGGGGGCTCCAGAACTGTACACAGTATTCCAGGTGGGGTCTCCCAAAAGCAGAGGCTCTTAAATCAACATAGAGGAAATATTTTCTCTAGTAGTTTTTATAAAAAAAATCAGTTTTCTTGAGTAGTTAAGTGTTTGATGTCTTAAAAAGTAGTCCATTAATTAACTTGCTAATCTTCAAGCCCTGCTGTTTCCAACATGACCATTAAACATTTAGGTAGCAGTATCTTTGTGCAAGTCCTAACTGTAGTTTATCTTCTTTATGCACAGTATCAATAATGGATTTCATTACTGTACAACTTTTCATCCTTTTAAGTGTGCAGAAGCTAACGAAATCATAGAATTGTTTTGGTCAGATAGGAACTTTTAAGATTGAGCACAACCACTGTCTAACTCTACCAAGTCTGGTGCTAAACCATATCTATTAGCACTACATTTGTGCCTCTTCTAAAGACCTACAGGGATGGTCAGCCACCTCGCAGGGGACCTTAGTCCAGTAAGCCTTTCAGGGAAAAAGTTTCATATCCAATCTAAACCTCTTCTGGTCCAGCTTGTTACCAGGGAAAAAAGACCCACACCCACCTTGCTACAACCTCCTTTCAGGCAGCTCTGTAAAATTGTTAGAGATAGATGTGTTCTAATTGTTTGCAAAACTAAAAGCCCTATCAGTGTTTGTCTTGACTTTTGAGTAGGGACAGATTTATGTAATAGATAGGTGTTGAATTTAAAATTCAAGAAAATCTTCTGTTACAAAAATCTCTACACAGACCAAGAGATTTGCATTATGTTCTGTAATAGGAGTGACCATTGAAGAAATGTTGCATAATATGAAAGAGATACATGTTGAAAATAGAAGTTTAAATTTCACTGCCTGTCCATATGTAATCCCTTCCCTTCATTTTTTTTTGTGTGGTGCTTTAGCTTGGCACACATTTGGGTTTTTTTTGGTATGCATTTGGGTAGCAAGTGGAATCTGAATTATCTAGCACAAAGAAGTATGAAAAATTGCTGATGGCTTTTGTTCCTCATTCTGTTACCTTGAACTAGATTTATGAATAACAGGGATATCTTTGAGGTAGTGCTGAGTAGGAGGGCCCATGAATTTCTAATTTTGTTTGTTTTGGATGCTTGATCTTATTTTCTTATTTTGTAATTTACAGGTAATAAATAAAACTAACATGGAGTTTATTATCCCATTCCATTTGGTACACAGTGTAATAAATGTGTCCTGTGAAGGTTTTTTTGTTGTTTGTTTTGGGGTCATCCCTTGGGAATCTATACAATGTGCTTATTCTGTTAGCAAAATTTTGTCAGATACAACTGTTTTGTAGTTGACAGGACTTTTTATTTAAAGGCTTCTGTAAAGGATAAATTGTTTTATAAGTACCTTTTCTGCACAGTTTATTCCCCAGATATGCCTTCACGGCTTCCAATCCAAGACATCTTTGCTGGACTGGTTACAAGTATTGGCACAGCAATACGATACTGGTTTCATTATACACTTGTGGCCTTTGCATGGTTGGGAGTAGTACCTCTTACTGCATGTAAGTATTCAGTTTTTGTAAAGCAATAACTTTTATATGCAGGAAAATATGCCACTTCCTGCAGCAGAGCTTTGTGAGGGCATTATTGATTGTATTTAAAGAAACAATCATAAATTCAAAGATATTATTTTGCTTGTTTTTTACTCAAGTTCTAGCTGTTTAACTCTTATTAAGCTGTCAGGAAGGTGTTAAGAGGTAGAAGAAAATGTATAAAATGGCTTTAAAGTTATTATTCCAATAAAATTACTCTTTTAAATTGTTTTGTTTGAAGTTTGCAGGGAAGTTTTTATATGCTAATGCTTATTAGGATAGAAGAATTGTCCTGTTTTTTCTAACCTTCTATGAATGATGTGCAGTAGGATTTTTAGTATTAAAAATGAAATTCCTTTCCAGTCATACATCAATTGGTTAGTAAAACTTTTCTTACTGCTTTTTGAAGGCTTTTAAGTAGTTAAGAAATTTAACAGAAAAAGAGAATGCAGATTTAAATTATTGTAGTATCCAGTTTCAAATTCATTTCTTGAATACAAATGGAAAGAGAGCTACTAATAATTTAATAAGCTAAAACTATAGAGGAGATGAAAAGACAACAAAATGATATAGTGATTCTGTATTCAGTCAAGGATGTTATTTGGAGCACATCTTTAGAGACAGTTGAAGCACCCCTTGAATGAAAGAGCAGGGAGCAAGTAAATGCATCTCCCTAGACAGTTCCTCAGTATGTTCTGTGCATTTATTTGTGGCTAGCATTGGCTTAGCACAGCTATGAAATAGTGATCCTGTTACTACACCCTGTACTTCCAGCTCAAGAAAAAGCTTTTCTAGACGTGGAGTAAACAAAAACTGCTCAGCTTGAAAATGAAAAATGTTTCAAATTTCTTCCCTGGAATTTTACACTAATCTTGGTTTGCTACCATTGTCTTTCAAAAGGCAAATAAATGTTGTATGCTTTCCTTACTAAAATCTGAAGGACAGCAAATCATACTGAACAGATGAATTAAGGTAGCTAAGCTTCTTAACTGCATGAAAACCTGATACTGGCTTGTCAGTAACACTGAAATGTTGCCAGAAGTAGAACTTAGTCATATAAAAAATGACTTCTTTTTAAACAAATGAAGAGAATGGTTCTATGCATGCTTTATGTAATTGTGCAGCAGTTAAAATTGTAGAGATACACAATAGAACTGCTTAAGTTGGGCTGAGTAAAGTATGAATGGAATTGCCTGTGTGAGCACCAGAAGAACCAGCAGAAGGGCTAAAATGAGTGCTGTTTGACAAAGAGCAGTGTATATGAGATTTCATTCAAATTGAGAGGGAAAAGAAACAGATTGAATGTAAGGTGTCAAGAAGGTAAACAAAGACTGCAGTTACAAGAGATGCAGACCAGGAGGAAATCAGGAGAACTGTGAATGTTGCCTCGGAGTCAAGAGGGGTGAAACAAAACAATGATGGAAAGATCCCAAATGTCACCCACTTGTGAAAAGTATGAAAAGCAAGTCTGAAATAAAGTCATAAATACGAAGCAAGGAGAACCCAAGAGATATAATGAGGATTTACTAGCTGATATCCTTTAGCATTATTAACAAGTGATCCTGTCCAGATTACTTTGCCATATATGTGCTTGCGTGAGAGTGAGCAAGTGAAATATGAGAGTTTTTAAAACCACCTTGCTTCAAGATTCCATTTAACAAAAATCATAGAATCATAGAATGACTTGGACTGGAAGAGACATTTGATATCTACTCTGACCTCCTTGCCATGGGAAGGCTTGCCTCTCAGCTAGACTTGGCTGCTCCAGGCCTCATCCCACCTGACCTTGCACACCCCCAGGGAGGAGACATCCACAGCCTCCCTGGGCAGCCTGTTACAGAGTTCAACCACTCTCATACTGAAGAACTTCTTCCTAAGATCAAGTCTAAACTTACTCTCCTTCAGCTTAAAACTAGCCAGACACTTTGATGAAAAGTGCCTCTTCCAGCTTTCCTGCAGGATCCTATCAGGTATTGGAAGGCAGCTGTAAGGTCCCTCCAGAGTCTTGTCTTCCCTAGGCTGAACAACCCCAGCTCCCTCAGCCTATCCTCATAGCATACTCTTGCTGCTCCATAAAATTTCACAGTGTCTTTTGTTAATGCTGGTTTCTTACTAGCCTAGTGTAATCAGAAGTTAAAAGGCTAGTGTTCTTCAACCTGTTTTGCCCAGCAGAGTTCATGGCCATATCTTGCCACTTTGAAGTTCCCCCACTCTGCTGCTAGATGGAAGACAGAAGCAAACTTTTGAAACTGACAGCAGATTTGCTAGATTTGATTCAGTGACCAGTATAAAATGTACAAGTAGTTCTAACTGCAGTGCAACTGAGCGTTTTCATTAGCTCCACTACAGCCATTGTCTATACTCTTTGAATTTTGAATTTTTATATTACTATTTTATATTATTTTCTGGCTGATGTTATAACTTCAGCAGAAGGGGTGGGCTGTGCTGGGGTTGCATTAACCCAAGTGCCATATTATGTCTTGTATGAAAGGTGAGCATAAACAGTAGACTGTGTGGGCATTTCTGATGGGTTAATTCATGAGAGAAGTAGAAAGAATCTTTCAATGCATTCCAAACAGGTTTAACCAAGAGATGACAACTGAGCTATTTATTGTAGATCTAGTGCTCCAATATATACTTGGATACCTATGTCTGCCTAAAGAGTGAAATAGGAATCTTAGGCATTGCATTTCTGGTTATGAGTGCCTTAATTCTTCCCTTACCTTATGAATATCTGTGTCATTGTACTGTGGATCTGAACAGAATGAAGCATATTACATATACTGGTAACCTAATTTAAAGATAAAAAGACTTCAAGAGTTGTGGCAAAAACCAAACATTAACTAGCATCAAGTACTAATCCATAAAGTAGTTATTTAAAACAGCTAATGAAATGGTGATACTTTGTTACTAGGTATTATAATACCAAAAGTTTATATAGGTTCAAAATACAATTGAACAAATTTAATGTGGAGGAGACTGAATCCATCAACAATTAGCACTGAAATGATGCAGCACAGGAACTGAGTTGCTTTGGGTGAAGCATGAGAATGTACTGAGGAAGTATTGCTGTGAGTGTCTTTTAATCTGTTTTTATATTTGTCTTGGGCATCTCTTGGTGAGACAGGCTGGAGACAGGTCTTGACTAATCCTGAGTCTGACCTAGTATGGCAAGAATTTATACTTTATCAGGAAAATCAGCTAAAAGAAATGCAGCTGCATACTGCATGGTTGTATATGGTCTTCAGTTCATTGAAAGTTGGGATTTATTTTTTCCTTTGTCATAAATTTAGGGTGTCAGGCGGTACCTGGGGCCCTTTCCAAGTGAGTCTGTAACCAATATTGAATTTATGCAACGCTTCTGCTTCCTCATGCAGGTCGTATCTACAAGTGCTTGTTTACTGGCTCTGTGAGCTCACTACTGACACTGCCATTAGATATTCTGTCAACGTAAGTACTTAGTTTGATACAAATAACTTTTCTAGTCAGATTACTGTAAATATGGTTGTTTTGGAATTCAGTGTCCCTTTCTTCCAATTATGCTTGTTATAGAATCATAGAAGGGTCTTGGTTGAAAGGGACTTCTGAAGGTCCTTTAGTCTAACCCCCTCAGCAGTCAGCAGGGGCATACTCAACTAGACCATCTTGCCCAGACCTGTTGAGCCTCACTTTGAATATCTCCAGGGATGGGGCCCCAACCACTTTCCTGGACAACCTTCCAGTATTCCACCAACCACATAGTAAAGAACTGTTCCTCCTTTGAAGCCATTGCCCCTTGTGCTATCACTTTCAGGCCTTTGTAAACAGTCCTTTTCCAGTCTGTTTGCAGGCCCCCTTCAGGTAGTGGAAGGTCACTATTAGGTCTCCTTGGAGCCTTCTCTTCTTCAGGCTGTCTCCATTTTCCATCATGTTGCCTGAGCAGCTGCCATTTAATCTATGCAAAGCAAGATGTATGGCCAACAGTATTACAGCAGAAATAATTTCACTTTGAAGTTCTGTTGTTCAGGATCTTTGGAAATGGAAAACTGAGTTTACAAAATGAGTCCTGGTTAATGAAGATTTGTTTGATGTCAGTAAAACTTAAACTGCGAAATAACAATAATAAAATTCATGTACTGCAGTTTAAATCAGATGCCACACAGTAGAATATTGATATCTACTGCTCATATATTAATAACACATTGTTTGCCTTTGTTATATTCTTATACTTCAAATCTAATTTTATTCATCTGAAATATTCTATGTGATAGGGTTGTTTTGGTTTTTTCAATTGGATTGCCTTCTAGATGACACTTAAATTTTACTGCTTCAATCACCATTTGCTGTTGAATATTGTCTGTCTTTGTCTTTTTAAATCAATTTTACTTAAAGAATCAGTCAATACCAACACAACAGTTTCAGGCTGGTGGTTACTTTTTTCGTTCTCATGAACTTGAGGAACTGAAACAGTTTGAGTAGAATCAGTTACACACCAAGCAAATTTTGGATAAATGTTAGAGATACCAGGTCATGTTAAATTTAATTAATTTTTATTTATAGAAAGAGATGCTCTGTTAGTAACAGTATTTTTCCTATTGTCTTCCAATAAGTTTGGGTTCTATTTTTGAGAAGAATATGAGACAACCGAACCTAGAGCACTTGTGTGGAGAGCCAGACTGATAACTTCTCTGGGGGTGGCAGAGTATGTTCTTTAAAATAAACACAAAATATATCACCATAATACTGTAGCAAATTCATTGTGGTCAAGGAGCTGTACAAAGATGGAAACAGAGTACCTGAAGTTAGAGATTAAGCCCATTGAAATATTTCTTGCATTGCATGAAAACCTAGTTTCAGTTGTCTAACTGAACTTTGTTTTGCTCCTGCTTTACAGTTATGTATGACTTGTCAGATCAGGATTTTTAAAGTACAGGGATAATAACTGTGGTACAAGACAACCCAAAGCATAGATCCATTGAAGGCAAACTCTGCAGCTCTTTTCTTTTGGTTAGGGCAGCTGAGCAGATAAAATATTTCAGTGGACTGGGTGTTATGCACCTAGCCATTTAGATGGGCCTTTCACTGTAGCAAATGATTTATTTAGCATCTATTGTGTTTTCCTTTGCTGTTCTCAAAGGGTATTTTTCCTGAACTACTCTCAAAGCTTTTCTTCATATTGAGTCAGATCCTGTTTTTCAGGGCTCTTTATGTTTAAATAGTAGTAATTTTACAAATCAAACCAGAAGGAAATACAACCTTTTTCAAATCGGTGTTTTATCTTTGTACTTAAAACCTTTTGTACACAGGTGCCTACAGCCTTCCTAAAACAAATTGTGGAACTGATTCTTTTTAACATTTTTAATGTATACATGCATAAAATGTATGTATGCTTTCTTCACCTAGACATAAGTCGAGTTTTTTGCACAAATACCCATTTATTTGTTGATTGGTACTGGGAGGATTTGTGTTAGCTGTCTCACTAGCTAACCATAATTGTCATTAATGTTTGTTTTTTCTTTCTTTAACAGAGAGAACTTACTGGCTGACTGTTTGCAGGGCTGTTTTGTGGTAACGTGCACTCTGTGTGCATTTATCAGCCTTGTTTGGCTACGTGAACAGATCG
>VWYK01036420.1:0-13474 GCA_013399775.1 Semnornis frantzii
TGTCAGAGAGAAGTATTTCTGCAGTGCATTTCTCTGCTCCTGCCCTGCATTTAGATCTCCTGCATCTCCTCAAATCCAGTCACTTTTTTACTTACACTGGAGAGATGGTACTAGTAAGAAGAATTTATATATGTGCTTTACCAAGCTGAAAAAAAAGAGGGAGATGATAGGGCTTCTGCTGCTACAGACTAGTCTAGCATTTGTTAAGTACATCATGAGGGTTGGAAGGGACCTCTGCAGACCATCTAGTCCAAAACCCTGCCAATACTGGTTCACTCAGATCAGATTGCACAGGATTGCAATGTTTGGAATTTCTCCAGAGAAAGAGACTCCACAGCCTCTCTGGACAGCCTGCAACAGTGCTCCAGCACCCTCAAAGTAAAAAAGTTTTTCCCTTCAGATCAAGTGAAACCTTCTGTGTTCTAGTTTGTGCCCACTGTCCCTTGTGCCATCAATGAAGAGAGCCCAGCCCTGTCTGCATGTCCTCCATCCTTTAGATATTTATATGCATTAATAAGATCTCCTTTTCTCCAGGCTAAGCAGCTCCAAGTCTCTCAACCTTTCCTCATAAGAGAGAGGCTCCAGTCTCCTCCCCATCTTCATGGCCCTCCACTGGACACTCTCCAGCAGTTCCTACCTCGCATCTTCCCATATGCAGTATTTACATTAATGCTACATCCTGTTAAAGGAAGTGATATTGTAGCAGTCATAACAAACAACAAATACCTCTGATAACCACATTTTATTATTCAAAATGTAGCAAAAATTGTTCTGCACCTTCAATGCCACAATAGCAGATAATGTTATCCTTTAGTAAACCAAACACCCCACTTGCAGGCTGAGTATTTTTATCTGGAGGATAAAAAAAAAAGAAGAATAAAAGCACAGAAGGCTGCAATCAGATTTTTCTCTCTAAGAGCCATTCATTTTAAGAGCACCTCAAGAATTCAGAGACAGCACTCACAACCTTTGTTATTTCAGTGCATACAACACAAACAAGTGCTGATCACTGAAAATATTAATTAGCATTTAATCAGAAACATCAGATGGGGGGGGCAAGCAGAGATGTGCAGATATCCTGCCTCTGGGATTAAATTTGAATTCATTTTAGATTAGGCAGCAACGAACTACATCCTCTACCCTGACAAGTTAACTACTCTTATTGACACAGTTCTGGATAGGACTAACACCAGTCTCCTAAGGATAGCACAGGAAACACAAAGAAATTATGTTAACTGCTGCCATTTACAAATGGCCACCATAAAAAGGATCTGGATGGGTTACAGACATTTGTTACTGTGAGAATATTGCATTTTATTTTTCTTTAAGTAACATGTACTTACTTAACTACCATAACCAACAAACAGTTACTAAAGACAGGACTGTACTGGCAAGAAAATTTAGCCAACAAAAGGGTTAATTAGGGATACAAATTTTCTCAGACTGTTAATAATGGGAATGACACATAGTATGTGCCCATAAGTAATTCTCAGGTATCTTTGATCTTCAGCCCCAAGCGATTACTGTTGCCTACCATACCCTGGCCTCTGGGACTCTCTCAGAACCAGACATCTGGCTACTTTGTTGTTTTAGACTAATCTCATCCCAGGAGAGCTCAAGAAATGACACCAGGCAAGGAGGGTCCTGGCAAGGGAAAAAACATTACCGTATCAGCAGATTTTTGAGTGGACTAGTGTATCAAAATCATCTTCAAATTTCTATAGGGATCCTGTGGCTTCTCAGTTCTATAGCCCTGCTTTCACACAAAAGACCAGAATACATGATCCTGTTTCAGGGAACCGTTAATCTCTTTGGAGAAGCTAACGAATGATAATCCAGGAAAGAAAGTGTGACAAGGGCAAACAGGAGTAAAAAACAAACAACCAACCCCACACAAGCCTTCAAGGAGTGGGTGGATTTAACAAAGGTCAACATGCTCTGCATGATCAAACAAGGTTTATAAAAGCCTACCAAAAAAATTACTCCAAACATTCTATTTTTGACTAATTCATAGGTTTTAGCTGCCAGCAGTGTTATCCCTTAAGCATGACCCTCTGACAACTGCCACAGATTCAGCCAAGTACCCAGCTGGCAGGTCTGAGCTTAGAACCAGGGCAGATCACAATGCACCAAGTCTGTGGCTAGGATTGGCTGCAAACGTGGAGGGAGGAAGGTTTGACCCTAAAGCGAGGTTCTCCCTACCAGCAGAGGCTACCTGGGTTTTGCCACAACCTCTGGTCCATCCAGTTCCCATCCTCCCCAACCACTACACCTCAGCTGCAACACTGACAGCTGGACAAGGCCAGGCAGCCCTGTAGAAGGACCTCTTCTCTACAGCATGTTCCCAGGGCACACTTGCTGCCAGCACTCAGTGACAGAAAGAATCTGGGCACTGAGACTTGGAAGAAATACATCTCACAGGTACCTCCCTGAGGGCAGGAGGCACACCTATACTATGGACATCATTCCAGGCACATGCTTCCAAGCAGCATAGTTTTAAAAACCCAGGCATAGCACATAATAGTGATAAAGGGGAGATCACTTCTGTGAGGGTGTCCTTTTCGTGGCAAGTCAACCACCACATCTTTTCTTCCCTTCCACTGGCAAGATCAAGTTAAAATAAGAATAGACATGAAATAAATTTGGATTCTAATACTTTCCTAAGGCCCATATGATTTAACCTCACCTCACTTCGAGATGTTTTCAAAGTGTTCAGAACCTCTAGACAATCTGCCCTATCATAGCAGCTCCCAAAGACAACAAATCCCTGCCAAAACCTTTTACAAGTGCTACTGGCAGGAGCATCTTGAAAATCATGTGTCAAGCTTTACTAGGTATCATGCTGCTACAAATCATCCAATTTTCCTCACACTTCTCAATGCCACAGCTCTGTTGCTTTGTTCCAGCCACAACATTCCCCTCTTAGTGGGAGCAACAACACTACAGCATTGCCCCAGTGTATTTTCACAGTTTCCTAACGCACTGTAACAGTTGGGTCAGGAAGAGTCTGTGCTTCACTAGCTTCAGCTGCATCCTATCACCAGGAGAAAAACCTGCTGAATGATTCAGTGTATTGCTGAAATATTCAGATGGATGCCATGGATTTTTTCTTCTGCCTATGTAAATTCTCCTTGGCTTTCTCACCCAGCAGGTATGTTGGTGACACAGATGTGGGTCAGTCCAAATACTTACATTTTGAAATACCAGCAGCACCAGGACAACACAAACTGGTTTGTATGGTCTCCATAAATAATGTGCTCAACAAACGTTTCTCTTAAAAGCTTTCCTATATTGGCTTGTTACAGTTTAATTGGAGCCTTCTGTGACTGCTGCAGCTTACAAGGGAGCTACACGGCTTTATAGAATGGTAACAAGAAGGAAATCATAAAATATTCCATATCACCACACTCAAAACTTTATTACTGTGTTGTCTGCTGTGGAACAATCCAGACGGCAACATAATAAGAAAAGCATTGTAAGGCACAATAGGTCAAACCAAAGTGTTTAAAACACTAACCTGACTATCAATGAGGGTGGCATTAATGGAGGTAACACCAAAACAAGGAAGAAAACACTAGGTGGAATTTAAATTTGGTATTAAATATGCTGTAGATGCTTAGTTACATACTCTCGGTCTTCTCTCGCCATACAATTTGAACAGTGCATCCCCACACCTTTCCCTCTGCTCCTTTTAAATCAACAGCAAATACTACTCCACATATGAAAATATAAGATCTCCTTCACCAAATACATCAGAAATAAATAGTTAATAAAGCAAACAAACTCTACACTGACTCTATGTATTCAAGATAGAAAAATAGAGAGGATACAGATACAGGTTCTGGCAAACATTTCTCACAGTGTCTACAAGCCTGTTTTTGTAGGATTGTGTTAAATACTAGAGTTACAGCTTGGACATGTATGTTACAGACATTTTTAAAGCTAGATATCATCAGCAGGACTCCCAATAGCAAATAAGCAAATGCTTCAGAACATAAATACTCCCCTGTTTACTCTTAGTATTGATTTCTGCTCTATGAGTATCCAAACACGGGTAGCTAATGGTGCCCTGCAATGCTACAAAATCAGAGCTATTCAGTGAGGTTTTCTAAAAGTAAATAAAACTCCCCACAGCCATTGTCCAAAAATTCAGCAGCTGGAAGAAGTGAGCACTGTAGTATGACAGGAATGCCAACATATCCATAAAAAAGGGGAAACCTAATATGAAAAACTCCAGAGGAAAAGCAGTCTTCAAACAACATTCATGTTTACACTGCCCATCGTTTGCAAACAGAATGGATGAGCTCCCATTTCTGTGTCATTACAGTAGAACAAAGAGAAGAAAAACCAGTTTGGACGTTAGTAACACCACCATGAACGACATCTGGAACTCCTCCAAGAACCTACTCAGTCTATACCAAAGAGAGTTCATGAACAGTCCTTTAAATGACATATAATTCAAATATTGATCTCACTGCAGAACCATCAACCCTGCCCACCTACTACATTCTTACTAGAACTCTTCATTTCAACATAGATATGAGACTGCATACACAACTATCACATATCTCCTCTTCCCTAACCTAGGACATTTAATAGTATAGCTCTACAGTTCATTGCTGACCGCATGCATAATATGCAGCTCTTCATGGTTTAGGCATTTTATTTCTGTATGTGTGAACAAAGCTAGGAGAAAACATCCATAAACTACTTGAATTAAATCCTCCTGGGCTTTGGAGACTGCCTTTACCTCCAGTAAAGGCTGGAGGAGTATGTGCTTCTGAATGCAGATTTCCTCCAGTGAGCGAAGCTCTATTTCTTATCTTGTACTTGAACAGCTCATCAGCTAATAAAATGCCTTTATACTCTAATACCTGCATAAGCAGAGAGCAGAGGAAAAGCTTAGTGATGTTTCCTGGCAAACACACTTTCTAAAGAAAAATAAGCAAGACTGCTCTAACTTCAAGATCACAGCATACACCTAACCCACAAACAAAGCTCTCTCTTTACAAGCCTTTACAGCATGAATCCTGATACTCATCTTAACTTCTCTATTTCAGATTTACAGGCCCTGTCATTTATTTGAAATAAAGACCAGTAACTAACTTATGAAAACACGGTGGACAAGAAAAAAAACACCACTAACTGCATTTATTTCCATATCTGCTTAGCATTTTGTCAGTGGCACACTTCTGCATAAGGAGACCAGCTAAGACTGCTTCTGAAATCCACCTACTACAAATCATAAAGAGCCACTCTTCATTTGTGACTCTCACACTTACCCAGTCCAATGCTCTGATTTCAACAGAAAAATATCTGATTCACACTGAAGTAAAAGAGAAGAATCATGCCCAGGTTTCCAGGTACCCTCACTAGCAGCACAGGTGTTCCTTTGCTGGTAGCAGCTGGTATGTGCTAATTAGCAGGAAAACCAAATTCAACTATTTCTAGTTTTGTGGAAACATCTAAGGAGAGAGATGGCTCAGAATGAAGTCTCAGCATATTACAATATGCTCTAAAGGAGGAAAAAACCTGACAAAATGAAATTTTCCATTGCCTCACATCACACAATTTAGATGGAACTTGAAGCCTGGAAGACAGGAAATCTCCTTTAAAATCTGCTTCTGTGGCAGGTCTGCATTAAGTCGCAAAAAAATGATTACAGGATATGAAAAGACACTCTTGCCTCCCACCACTCACCAAAAAAAGCCCTGAAAACCCTAGAAAAGGTGATAAAGAATCCATGAACATCATCTGCTGGAAGTGCTGCTAAATGAGCCACCTAACTCATCAGACACTCTGTGATGAGTTAGCACAAGAACTGATTTGCCCAAGTAAAATTCTCTCTTGGAAGTTAGAAGCACTGACTGCTACTAAGACCAGGCAGCCTGGGAAACAGGTAACTACTGCAGATTTCAGTGTGGTGAAGAAAGACAACAACCAACATGTTGGAGCTGGCTGACCCGAAGGAGCAGGGGGAAATTAAAATTACTGTGATCACTTTGAGACATGGTAGGATGCTTACAGAATGGGCACAGTGACTGATTTAATGCAGAAATGAAACCTGATAGCTACTGTTAGAGCTCTTTCTCCAGTTCTGGTTGTAAAACCTTCTCACTGTAAAACTCATTTGTATCTTTCATAATTCAAAGGTATTTAAAAATTATTTGCCAAAAATAAATACCTACTTGTAACCTGTAGTTATAACCCAAGGAACAAATGCACCTTCTAACAAATATTTCCTCTTAAAATAGGTGGAAGGATTTAAGACAACAAAACACCAAAACCTTACATTTGACCTAGAAGCAAAATGGCATGACAAGAGACTAAACACTCTTCCAAATAAAATCACAACAGCTGAACCCTTCCTGTAAAAGTAATAACCTTCCTGACAGTGAAAGCACAAATATAAATATGAAGGGATCCATTTTTGCCCATGTTTAACACTCTGTTTTTAAATGCAGCATATCACTGATGAATTCCAACACTTCTGCAAGCAAACTGCTCAAGCAGTATAAAGCCTCTGAACAAGTGACTGCTGTTATTGGCAGGGCTGTTTGCAGAACCATTCCCAAGACGCAGACATCAAATTCAGCCTCTCTGCTGCTGAGCAGATTTCTGCTCCTCACTGCTCCCACAGAAATGCATGTGTGCACACATGCAACCTCCAGCCAAATGTGCAAGTCTGTGAGAGACAGAGAAATGAATATCCATTTCCACAGACATAACAGCTCGGGTCACTAAAAGCTCTGCTTATGCTTTTCTCCACTGTCTCACTTCACCAGTTGCTCCTTCTGGTTTACTTGGACTGTGAACAAATAAGGACACTGACAGCACATCACTGCATGCACAAATTCACTTGGGATTGAGCATGACTCAGGTTTACTAAAGTATATTTCTAGAGAACGATTGTTAACTAAGGAGTACAGCCTGTGTGGTGTGACAGACACTGACTGAGTTGAAAAACTGAAAGTCTTTACAATATTATCAAAAAATTTGTGGGTTTTTCTTCTGCTGAAAAGGTTGAAATAAAGCTACCAATAGCTTTATTTCAATAAAAATATTTCAATATCAATAGCTACCAATAATGACAGTGCTTCTGATCTTCAGTATCCAGATTAGAGGCTGTAAACTCCCCATCAATAACATGAAAACCTCAGTGAACGTTTCATGTCCTGGTATTATGTCTCAGAAATAACTTTTCAGACTCCATTATGTCCGCCATGAACTTGATCTTTCACCTCTAGTGAAAATCCTCTTATAACTATAATTCTGAAGTTAATGATGAGAGATTTCATTTGCTTTCCAAGCACAGATAAAACCTTTTTGAAATACACTCTCACTGCCATGACCTTGGTCTATGACTTAAGAGTTCACCACATGTAATAATTTACTTTGCCCCGTGGGGCTCATTGAGATTTCCTTTTAAAAGGTTTGGATATGCAGTTGGAGCTGAAGCACTCACACAGTATGTATCTAAGTATACAGCCACACATATACAATGGACTTCTTGCAACAATAGCAAACAATTTAAATCATTGCAAAATATAACCATTTTAAAAAAGGCATTTTGTCCTCTCAACAGCCATGTTTAGTTTTGATTTCCCTGCAGTGAGCTGCAGTCTTATGTAAAAGCTATTCAGCTTTCAGCATGGTAGCAATGCTCTCCACATTATCAGCCCAAATGGTCTTTTTAGAAACAAATGGTGAACTAATTGCATTTTGAACAATCAATACTGCTGCATATTAGCTTCTGCTAGCTTTATAAGCACATGCTGGAGCAACCAACAGCCATGCTAAATCATTTGCAGTAGTGTCCCTTCATGCAGGAGGGTTCAGATCCACAAAAACAAGTGGGTGCATAAGTAGATCTCAACAGAACAATATTCATTGTTCATGGTAGAAAATAAACCACCTACAAGCAATGGACAAAGGTCAATAGTTTTTGCTCAGCTGTATCAATGATTTAACACCAATCCTAACATATCCGATGATTAAATACTTCACTTACCATTAAAATTAATATTAAATTAGCATTTGTTTTGCAAGCCAACAGGTGAGGGACAGCAGAAGCAAAACCTAGCGTGTCACTGGGCTTCAGTGCCAGTAAACAACTGCACTGCTCTGCCAAAAGCAGGCAGTTAGGAAATAACCCTCACACAGTGAATGCTGGCATCGTGCTGGCATTCAATAGAAGACAGCATAAAACACTCCGCTGCAAACGAATCACTTTGTCACCTTCAGAACAGTATTTGCAGTCTTAGATTCTCTCCAAAAGACACTTTCCAAAGACTGAAGTAGGGAGAGCTGGCAACACTTCCCTCACTGGCGAAGTGTCTGCAACCCCTCTTTCCAACAGCTATAAAGATCAAACAGCAGTGTACAGAAGCTGAATTTGAGGAGGGCAGTGGACCCCACTCTGCATGTATTCCAGCAGAAGTATTACTGATTTGTTCAGAGTTAGAGATGCCTGCTTTGCACCAGGCAGCACATGGTTAGCAGCACTCCTTGCTAAATCAAGCAAGCCCGTGCTCACTGTAACCTTACACTGAATTAACCTGCTGACCAAGACAATTACAAAACCATCTTGCTTTAAAAGGCCATTTTTGTCAAGCGTGAGAGCAAAACTCTTCTGTCCTGGCTTCTTTATGCCACAGACAGCTTTCAGGGTCACTGAATGTCCCATAGCAGACAAAAAAAACCCAAACCTGCTCTCCCCAGCCAAGCACTGTAGAATAGCAACAGCAAAGCCTCTGAACGCACTCTTGTTACGCAGAGTCAGGCAGATATAGGTGTAAAGACACAAGGGGATGATGATTCCAGGTAGTTTCCAGACACCCTAACATCATTTAAAATGGCAGTTTTACAGCTGCCTAGATGATAGCAGAGCTGCTACAAGCACCTCAGATTTGGAAAGGCTGAAGGTGCAAGAGGCTGTGAGTTCTGTGTTGTACATCTTCACAACATGAACTTGTACATCTTGTGCTGTACATCTTAACATCAAAATTGTGCAGTTAAGAGATCTGATAAACTTTCTTGTGCTTCCCTAACTTAAGACTCCCAGGAATGTAAAGAGGGGCTTTTCCCACCAGACACCTTATGAGCCATATGAAAGACATTGAGTTAAAGGTACTGGAAACCAGGGACAAAATTAAATCTTTCATCAGAAGCTCAACCACTGACATCCTAAATTAGTAAATCAGCTGCTTTTCTAAGCTGTTGGGAGAATGTGAAACTTCATACAAACCAAGGAAGGAGCCTGGAGGTGAAATGCTCAAACATGGTAATTTCGAAGTCCCACTGTTAGCCTGAATTTGCAGAGCTGAACGCCTCTGAAAATCCCTTCCACTCTCAACAGTTTCAGTAGTGGATCTGTATTGCAACTGCTGGTGATAAATCAAAGGAGAACAGTGAGAGAAAGAAAAAACCCAGCAGACTCCACAATGGCTTTGGGTTATAGAAGAGACAATGAGGAACTCTAGAGATACCTAATGGAGCTGCATGACTGGGACACATTATAGTGATGAAATTCATATTGTAAGTAATAATTTGGGCTACTCCTATGCATTGATGGATATAAAATGCACTCACCACTCAGGGAAAGAGAAAACCCTAAGTGTCAATAAATAGTTCAATAAAAACCATCTGCTCAAAGCACAGTAATGATAAAAGAAAAGTAAACTCCTAGGATACATAAAAACAATCAGACCATAATCCAAGAATAGGGTGGGTGAATTTAATAGCACAACTCCTCCTATGTAGATACAAGGCTTATGCTGACACAGTTAATTCTTTATATTTGTCTATATGAAGTACAGACATCTTCCCTAAATTTGTCCTCTGACACCCACATACATTTCCCAGAGACTTCAAACACAGAATCTAAAAGTACAGTTAGTTATATTTTCAGTTAGGGGAAGTTTCATTCAGTTTAGAAGTATTTAACCTACATAGGCAGACAAAATTGATTACTTATTTTTTTATTTCTTTGGAGAGGGTTTTCCTTTACAAGATCAAATTTTAAAGCAATTGAATGACCTTACCCTTTCATAAACAAAACCTAAAAATACGAATATTTCAAATGCAACCTGGAAATCAAATGTCAGACAACACTACTGTAAATACTGACTTCTGCTTGGAGAAGAAAAAGCTATTTTAAAGGGTAAGTGCAGAGTCCTGCATCTGGGAAGGAACAATAAACTGCACCAGTACAGGCTGGGAGGTGATCTGCTAGAGAGCAGCCCTGTGGAGAAGGACCTGGGAGTGCTGGTGGATAACAAGTTATCCAGCAGACAGCAATGTGCCCTTGTGGCCAAGAAGGCCAATGGGATCCTGGGGTGCATTAAGAAGAGCGTGGCTAGAAAATCTAGGGAAACTCTCCTCCCTCTCTCCTCTGCTCTACGAGGCCCCATCTGGAATACTGTATTCAGTTCTGGGCTCCCCAGTTCAAGAGGGACAGGGATCCACTGGAGAGAGTCCAAGGGAGAGCTACAAGGATGCTGAAGTGACTGGAGCACTGCCTGACGAGGAAAGGCTGAGAGCCCTGGGGCTGCTTAGCCTGGAGAGGAGAAGGTTGAGAGGGGATCTGAGCAATGTCTGTAAATAGCTGAGGGCTGGAGGTCAGGAAGTAAGGGACAGGGACAGCCTCTACTCACTTGTGCCCTGGGAAAGGACGAAGGGCAAGGGATGGAAACTGCAGCAGAGGAAGTTCCACCTCAACATGAGGAAGAACACCTTTACTGTAAGGGTCCCAGAGCACTGGCACAGGATGCCCAAAGAGATTGTGGAGTCTCCTTCTCTGGAGCCCTTCCAGCCCTGTCTGGATGTGTTCCTGTGTGATTCTATGGTCTTGATCTGGCAAGGGGGTTGGACTGAACTCTAGAGGTCCCTTCTAACCCCTAACATCCTGTGATTTTATAGAAGACTACTAAACAGAGTTTATCTGAAGAGTTTATCTGAAGATCTTAAACGACTTTGTTTCACAATATTCATGTCTTCCCTTCCCAGGTACGCTGGTGCAGCAGTGTACGAATCACAAACCATTGCACCTTGTACTTACTTTTATTCTTTTTTCTTTGGGGTTTTTTTTATTTTTTTTTTTTTGAAGGTTAATGTACATGTACAGTTCAAAGAACTTCAGGTATTTTTAGAGAAATCAATATCTTTCTTGTGACTTTACAGTACTGTTAGGGTTCACCTTCTTTGGTTTTACTTAAAAATATATCAATCACTCAGAGGAATTTTCCAGTGCTCATACTCCTATACTTTTCATTTTTAAATATCAATTAAAACTACTGCATATCATTTGTTGTGTAAAGTTCACTACTCAGCCTTGATTCTTTTCCAGAAAGGCAAGTTGTGGGCCTTGCAAGTTTGTATTTAGGTTTATGTCCTACACCTGCCTCAAAAAACAAATCTAAGGAAATCAATATTAGAACACTCTCTTTTAAAAGGCATTTATGAAATAATACATAAACTAGATTTCCTCATTCTAGTCTATTTCATATTTCAAAATGTCATCTTGCATATGCAGCTCCTTGTTTTATAACAGGCTCAGCAGATCCACATGAAAGCTGCAGAAAAACAGAGCCTTGATTAAGAGCACTTGTACAAGCTACAGCTAAACGCACACACTGGTTTTGTTGTGTAGGAGATAGCAAAATAGCCAAAGTATTCTTCAATAAAATGAACTGTCTGCCATGATTTATCTGTACAATTCCATCACAGCTCTTGCCTCTTATGTTACACTTTTCAAAAATATGTCGTTAAGCTGCCATAAAAGTCACTGCAAATTGTTTTTTTTCCTCCCAAACTGATAATAGCCTTAGAGATCTAATTTTCAATCTCTTTTCTTCATTACTTTGATTCTTAAGGAGGGTATGACATTTGCTGTCTGAATACTTTGTAGTAATATCTGGCATCTCTACAGCATCTGTCTAAGGATCTCTGAGCTTTTAATAGCTTTGTCTTTACAGCACCTTGGAATGCTGACATATTTATTTGTCTCTGTCTTGCAGAAATGGATAGTTGGCAGCAGACTTTTAAAGAATTAGGATTTGTAATTTCACTGAAAAACTGCAAGACTTAAAGACTAAAATGACACAAAATGACCTTCTGTGCTGTCAGCTGCTGCATTGTCATTAAAACCACGACCTTTTGTGGTTCAACAAGAGTAAAGAATAAAAGTGAGGCCTTCTGGTTTCCATTCCAACTTTAATTACATGGACTGACCATGGACGAATGAAGAGACGTCATAAGTGCCACTCATAACAGAAACAACTAAGTAACAGAGAAAGTATCACCAAGTTAAAAATCAGATTTTTCTTTCTGACAGTGATGCCTCTATTTTTTTCCAGTGTACATCCAAACATCTTTTCACTCACAGGGTTTCAGATGCACCAAATTAAACTCAGTACTTGAAACTGACTTTGCTTTGGAACAAGAGCTAGGAACAGGCTTGTTTAGAAAGCTGCTGCAGGGTTCATAAAAGTAACACAGAGGAAATCACAAGAGGAATGATGGAAAAATCAGAGTGAAGAGGGAGAAACAGAGAGGTGAAACAAGAGTAGAGTGACAGCTGAGAGAACAAGCCACATATCATACAGAGACCAGGGAGAGAGGCTGAAGAAACCTAAGAACGGGTCAGCCAACAGATGTGCATTTGTAGCCCTACTAGACAAGTTGTATTTCTGCTCATGACATCTAGGACACCACAACAAAAGACAGATTAACCATAGATCATCTTCCTCTCCTCTAAAATCTTAGATTTTCAGAGAGGACAGAGAGTTTCCCTCCCTCACTGCCCACATCTCTCATTTGCCAACATCTGCCTGGATAGAATCCAGCTCCTGGATAGCCTAATTACACAGGCAGATCTTTGGACAGAAATACTAATTTCTACCATCCCTTCTACCAACAACCACAGACAAGTATCTCACAATGCTGCCTATGACACGTTTTCAAAGCTATACCATTACTAGCACACAAGTTCCCTCTGAGAATAAGCCAAGTCCAAGTGAGATTCAACAGTCACTTCTGCTTAGAGAAACAAAACCTTAAATCCCCTACACTGCCATAAACCAACTATCTCAGTTCTTGTGTGCTATGTTTGAAGAAATCCAATGAGGTCTTCAGGGCACTTATTGAGGGTGTGCCTCTATTCTACAGCAGCAGGACACTTCTCAGACTAATTAGCTCATGTGGAGCTTCCTCACTCTATTGCTTCTGAGCAAGTTCATTTATCTTCATACTACATTATGCAGTGTGGCTACACCCTCAGACAAATCAATTTCTCTAGGTAAGGGATACATAGGGGATGAAGCAAAGGCCATTTAAGAGACTATTATGAACAAATGCTCTCACAGTACAATCACATATTTCCAGTTGGCTCCCAGATTTAAATTCTTTGCACGTTAGGAAGGATTTGAAAAAGGCAGAGGAGACTGAATTGTTCTGCTCCTGTCAGAAAAAAAAA